>ONZH01011775.1:0-71791 GCA_900303285.1 Rhinella marina | reverse complement strand
GTCTTGTTCCTGATCAGGAAATCTTAGGTTCTCGCATTCTCAAATGAAGGCAGTTGTTCACAATGGACATCCTGACTATTATCAGGTTGGAGACATCCTCATTTGCAACCAATAACGAGAAAACAGCTGTCCTCACCCCTAGTTTAACATATGTAAGAAAACACCAGACTGTGAGTTCCTTGAAGCAACTCCACATGTAAACAATGTACCCATGCATACTGATGAGCCCATGGACGCCATTTTGACTCAATATGCAGGCAGCCATTTTGACCCAGGCCTATATTTCTTACATATACCCACCTAGAGGGCGAATGAATCTCAGAGGAATGAGCCCTCTAAACAATAAAGAAATACAATACATGATGACAACAATTGCATATTTTGCTCTGAAGGGGAGGGGTTGATACCTTTTGTTGGAAGTGATAAGATTTACTGAGACACTCTTGAGCTGACAACCATCATTATGTTCTGTGAAGTTAAATTTGTATCTTAATCTATTCACAGACATTTCATATTTCTATATGTTCCTTTAGCCACTTTTTATATCTTACACCACACAAACAAAAACATATTTCTTTCTTTCATATAAGAACACAGTCCACACCATCTGTTCTTTGATTCGCTGGTGACCGCTGCCATGTTGCAAGTCTTGCTTGTCCACACTGAGCTCCCAGACGTCTGTGGCTCCTTTGCCGGTTCTGAGAATACAGTCCTCTGCTGGTCATCTGCTTGGATCTCTGATGACTGTGTTTATTCCTTTCCATGAGTCCATTAGGTGCCACTTACACCATTGAGTCCATATACAGTCCTCAGTCCATTACAGACCTTTAAGTCCATTACAGAAAGCACATACATGGGACAGTTTGTTGCTCGCTTTTGCTGTAGCATTCACATGTTCCAGGTTTGATCAGAAATGTAGACATAATTCACATGGCTCATAACAAAACTTTGGGTGCAAGATATGACTTTTTACCAGTGGCTTCAGAAACATTACTACTCAAACCCAAAATTAGGGTATATAACCTCAAATTATTAAAGCTGACCAATTCACTTATGTCTCAGTACTTCTTTATCAGCTCCAAGTTTATCCATAAAATAATAAATAGAATAAAACCATTTTAAAGCAGGGCAGGAGAGACCTGGTGAGACCTTATGTAGACCTTATGAGACCCAAAATAGTGTGTAAACCATAAAACCATACCATCGATGAGTGTTAATATTTCAAATGAAGAAAGAAAAGAAAAAGAAAAAAAAGTTTTCATATCTCTTTGGTGAACTATGGATTATGATACAAGTGTGTGTCTCTTATTTTAACAGACATAAAATACCACAAAGAAGACAAACAAGTAAAAATAAAAATTCAGATAGAAGGCTGCTTCTTATACCATTAGTTCACCATTTGTCTTTGTTGGTATTGAAGGAGCATGCAATCTGCTAAAAAAAAATCAACTTATCAGGTTGCCAGTGAGACTCATGCGAAAGAAAAAGTTTAAAAAAAATCTGCCACCATTTGCACACCATTGTGTAACGGAGACTAAGCCTTGTTTACAGTCTGTTACATCCATAAAGGAAGGTGTGACTCCTACCAAAACTAATAACAAAAGAGATCCCCACCTACATTAGCCTCACAATGGCAACTATCTCATTCATTCAGCTGGTAATATTGGGTAACACCAGCTAACAGTACAGGTGTTTTGGGGAAAATAAAACAAAGAAAAAATAAATTTAGAATTTAGTCATCTGACCGTACACTAAGACTTAGAGGCTTGCCCTTAAAAATGCAAAATATGATAAGGTCCTCCCTTCTCCTCTTTAACACAAGTTACAGAGCCTTTATTTTGAGAAATCAGCCCTGTATCATCATACTTGTGGTTTTGGGCCATAACTACCTGATATGGGACTCTGTGGGAACGTCTATTGTGGCCACTTTGCCATCTCCTAAATCCCCACCTTGAGGAAGGAATTTCTCTCTCTTTTCCTTCCATTTTTGGCCCATATTCTTGTAGCTGTTGACCTTTCACTTCACCCTTTGCAGTATAGCAGTTCCTAGCGATATGTCCTGCTTTACCACAATTATAACACATTCTCAGCTGATTCCAGTGTCTTTCTTTTTTTCCAGGGCAATATCTTGCTATGTGACCTAAGTGTCCACATGCAAAACATTTTACCTTATGGTGCCTTTCCTGTCTTTCCTTAACAGAAACTCGACAATACTTTGTAATGTGCCCCAGACAACCACATGAAAAGCACTTAATTGGTCTTGGTTTAGACTCTTTGAAAGATTCTGTAGGCTTATGGCTAACAGCAGATATCTGACCATTACTGTTACATTTTTCACCTGCTTTGGACACACACTTTTCAGAGTTCAAATTATCAGCCCGTTCCATGCTGGAGGAAGCAGTCAGCCTAACAATATGGCCATCTGCTGCCTTCAGCCTTTCATGAAGCTGCTCATTCTCAGCTCTTAACACTTTATTTTCTGCTACAAGTAGCTGGTTGCTAACGGACATAGCAGCAACACTTTTAGCAGACATTTTTAACATTCCCATTTCCTTGTTCAACACATCTACATTATGTTCTAAATGTTCCTTCTGCTCTCTTACACTCCCATACAGTTCATCTAAACATTCAGCTTTGTTGTGCAAAATCTCATTTTGCTCCTTCAGCTTTGAATACTGTTCTGCTATCCAGCAGGCAGCAAAAACTAGAGCATACTTTCCCTCATATTTTGAGTATTTCTTGTTCACTATTGCCTCAGTCACAAAACTTCTTGCTTGCATCCAAGGATCTCCAGATCCTTCCATCACACTTACAAGCACCTTAGTATTCTTGACTTTAGCAATTTTACCCAAGAAACACTCCATGTGCGCACACCAAATTTTGAAACTTTTCACAACAAAAATTAACAAATACAAAACCAATTTCCCAATAAACAATATTTACACTCACAGATGAACCCCACAATTGCAACGCTAAACTCCTACCTGGCTCGCCAAAATGTAAGAAATTTTGATTATATATAACTATAAATAAATATAGAAATATATATAATCCCCACCCTCTTAGTGGGTTAGATTCGTAGTTTAGGTGCAACAAATGAGAAACACGAGCGAGTGTATAAAAACGGGTATTTACACTCACAGATGAACCCCACAATTGCAACGCTAAACTCCTACCTGGCTTGCCAAAATGTAAGAAATTTCGATTATATATATAACTATATGATGAGCCCATGGACGCCATTTTTACTCAATATGCAGGCAGCCATTTTGACCCAGGCCTATATTTCTTACAACTGTACCCCAGGTACAAGCGGAACTTTTCCACTCTCATTCCTGTAGAGGAAAGTAGTATAAGAGTGAATCAATTTCAACAGTCCCTAGTGCACAAGCTGAAACTATCCTTCCCATTTGACACCGCTAGCGGCAGAGGATGTAGTTCTGTTGGCCAACTCGCGGAGGAGAGGAGGGGAGCAGGCAGCTTGTCAAGCACTGGAAGGGGAACACTCTCCAAGGACTTTGCAAGTTTTATGGCACCCCAGCAAGACTATGTCACCCGTCCCCCAGTAGGGGGGGAGCTGTTCAGAAAGATGGTGAGGGAGTACCTAGGTGACCATACCAACATCCTGCGTGATCACTCTGCTCCATACAACTACTGGGTTGCACAGCTGGACACATTGCCCGAACTGGCGCTGTACGCCTTGGAGGTGCTGGCCTGCCCTGCCGCTAGCATGTTGTCAGAGCGGGTCTTCAGTGCAGCTGGTGGCATCATCACTGATAAGCGTACATGCCTGTCAACTGACAGGCTGACTATTATTGAAATGAATAAAGCCTGGATTTCACCGGAATGCAAATCTTCAGCGGGGGAAAGCAGCTCAACATGAAGATTCTTTATGTATCCTCTCCTCTCCTCTCCTCCTTCTCTTCTTACACAAACGCTGAGCCAACAGGCAATGTTTACAGAGGGCCACCTACAGGCCCTCTCTCCAATAAATTTTTTAGTAGCGTCAACTACAGACACTCAAAAACAATTTTACTGGAGGGTCAACTACAGACACTCCAAAACATCAACTTCAGACACTCCAAAACAAATTTTTGGGAGGCTCACCTACAGCCATTTGACTGTAATCTCAGTCTGACCAAGGCATTGGTGGTGTCACCGCCATGCTGTGTCAGTGTAAAATTTTATGTGCTTCACCTACTACCTGAGTCTAACTTGGTCACTCTGTTGTCACCGCCATGCTGTGTCAGTGTAAAATTTTATGTGCTTCACCTACTACCTGAGTGTAACTTGGTCACTCTGTTGTCACCGCCATGCTGTGTCAGTGTAAAATTTTATGTGCTTCACCTGCTACCTCAACTAACTTGGTCACTTGTTGGTGTCAACACTAGAGTGCGGCTACTATACCGCACACGACAGAATTGTTCACTGCACTGTAGTATATATAACTGAGAGAAAAAAATGAATTTTTAGACTGCGGCTATTTTACCGCAAACCACTACATTTTTCAATGGACTGTAGTACATATAACTGAGAAAAAAACGTAGTCTTTAAATGGCGGCTATTTTACCGCAAAGCACTCCATTTTTCACTGGACTGTAATACATATCACTGAGAGAAAATACGTGTTTTATAGACTGACGCTGCTGTGCAGCACACTAGAGAATTGTTCACTGGACTGTAGTACATATAACTGAGAAAAAAATGTAGTCGTTATATGGCGGCTATTTTACCGCAAAGCACTCCATTTTTCACTGGACTGTAATACATATAAGTGAGAGAAAATACGTATTTTAAAGACTGACGCTGCTGTACAGCACACTAGAGAATTGTTCACTGGACTGTAGTTTATATAACTGAGAATAAAAACGTATTCTCTAGACTGCGGCTAGTGTACTGCACACCTCACAATTGTTCACTGGACTGTAGTTTATGTAATTGAGTGAAAAAAATTATTCTCTAGACTGAGGCTAGTGTATGGCACACCTCACAATTGTTCACTGGACTGTAGTTTATGTAATTAAGTGAAAAACATTATTCTCTAGACTGTGGCTAGTGTATCGCACACCTCACAATTGTTCACTGGACTGTAGTTTATGTAATTAAGTGAAAAAAATTATTCTCTAGACTGCGGCTAGTGTACCGCACACCTCACAATTGTTCACTGGACTGTAGTTTATGTAATTAAGTGAAAAAAATTATTCTCTAGACTGCGGCTAGTGTACCGCACACCTCACAATTGTTCACTGGACTGTAGTTTATGTAATTAAGTGAAAAAAATTATTCTCTAGACTGCGGCTAGTGTACCGCACACCTCACAATTGTTCACTGGACTGTAGTTTATGTAATTAAGTGAAAAAAATTATTCTCTAGACTGCGGCTAGTGTACCGCACACCTCACAATTGTTCACTGGACTGTAGTTTATGTAATTAAGTGAAAAAAATTATTCTCTAGACTGCGGCTAGTGTACCGCACACCTCACAATTGTTCACTGGACTGTAGTTTATGTAATTAAGTGAAAAAAATTATTCTCTAGACTGCGGCTAGTGTACCGCACACCTCACAATTGTTCACTGGACTGTAGTTTATGTAATTAAGTGAAAAAAATTATTCTCTAGACTGCGGCTAGTGTACCGCACACCTCACAATTGTTCACTGGACTGTAGTTTATGTAATTAAGTGAAAAAAATTATTCTCTAGACTGCGGCTAGTGTATCGCACACCTCACAATTGTTGACTGGACTGTAGTTTATGTAATTGAGTGAAAAAAATTATTCTCTAGACTGAGGCTAGTGTATCGCACACCTCACAATTGTTCACTGGACTGTAGTTTATATAACTGAGAATAAAAACGTATTCTCTAGACTGTGGCTAGTGTATCGCACACCGCACAATTGTTCACTGGACTGTAGTTTATATAACTGAGTGAAAAAACGTATTCCCTAGACTGCACTACAGATCCCAGCAAGCCAAGGTACAGCAGCAGCAAAAATGAGTACTGAGAGGACTTTGGGCAATTTCATTGGGGTCTGTGTGGACCATGTGCTGTCCCCTTTCTGCCACCAGTCGCTGTGCACAGTGTGCAGCCAAGATGGCGGTAGCTGCACTACAAGTCCCAGCCAGCAGCTGAGAGGAGGCCAAAAAAAAAAATGTCGTTGTAGCCCTTAGAAGGAGCGTTGGGTTCTTTGTGGATGATTCCTGCCTAACCACATTCTAATGTCATGCCCTAACAGTGTGCAGCCAAGATGGCGGTAGCTGCACTACAAGTCCCAGCCAGCAGCCAGGAGGAGACCAAAAAAAAATGTGCTTGTAGCCCTTAGAAGGGCTGTTGGGTTCTTTGTGGGTGATTCCTGCCTAACCAACATCTAAATTCAGGCCCTAACACTCTCCCTGACAGACAGCAGCTCTATCCCTAATCTCATGCAGACGGCGTATGACGCAAGCAGCGCGGGACCAGATCCTTTTTTTTTTTATAATTGTATATTTATTGAAGGACAACAAGGAAAAGTGCCAGAGTATATAGAGGTTATACATGCAAGTCAAAAGAGAAGTAGCACATGCCCATAAAATCAAACATTGCAAATTAACTCTCATCAGTACATGAAAAGTATTGTGACATAGCATAATAAAGCAATCTTGAATATAATAACAGTGAGTCTTGTCGTCAATTCTGTTATATATAACAGTTACCCAGCTCAGGTAAACAGTAACCAACAACATAAAAAGAAAAAAAAAAACCAGTAGTAACGACAAAAGGCCGTCCCTACATAGGGAACATGAAACATTAACACAAAGACAGATGGGTTAGGGAGGAGGCAAAAACAGGGGGTCAAGGTGCCAAAATATAAATAAGAGACTTAGGGCAACATATTAAGCCAATAATTATCCCACACATCCCAGATAGCATAGAACAGAGCAACCTTGTCCTGGTACAGAGCAGTGGAATATTCCATGGTGCGTATCTCCATCACCCTGGCATACAAATCTGAAAGACTCGGAGAGCTGGTCCGCTTCCAAAACCGAGGTATAAGACAGCGGGCAGCCGTCAGAATCTGGGTGATTAGTTTACGGGTATTGGTCCTAAAATTGTTGGGGAAAACATTCAGTAGGAAAGAAAGAGGATCCACTGGGAAGTCACATTCAAAAATATCTTTAAGTAAGCTACTGACTGTTATCCAAAATGGATGTATATTTGGGCAATCCTAAAAGATGTGCCATAAGGTTCCCATGTGAGTCCTACATCTCCAACACCTATCTGACACCGCTGGATGTAACCTATGAAGGAGAGCAGGGGTATGATACCAATGCATCAGAATTTTGTATTGATTTTCCTGAGCTAGCACTGACATGGAGGATTTTGCAGCTCTCCTCCATATGAGACCCCAAGTAGCATCAGAGAGCTCCCTTCCCAGGTATTCTTCCCACTTTACCATGTAGGAGTGTCGAATTAGTCTATCCGGACGTGGGTTAACCAGGATTAAATATATCCCTGAGATTAGTCCTTTAGTATGTACCTCATTCCTACAGATCCGTTCAAAGACCGTAGGCAAAGAAACTGAAAGGCCTGAAAAAGTGGATTGCGCAAAATGCCTAATTTGCATATAGAAAAAAGCCGCCTACGAGGGGAGGTTATATTTAGACTGTATGGCTGAGAAAGATAGCAGTTCCCTGGTGAATGGATCCACAATATCAGCGAACCTAAAGACCTGTTCTCTAAACCAGGGTCTCGTGTTTGAGGCCGATAAGCTAGAGGGGAAAGAAGGATGATATAAGAACAAGGTCATCGCTGAATTAGTGGACACCAGGGGAAATTTAGTACTACATGTACGCCAGATCGATCGTGTGCATCTGATTGGTCCCAAAAGCTCCCTATCCAGTGGAGTGCTACAAGGACCAGACAACAGCAGGGAGTTAGGGTGGACAGGCGCCAGCCAGAGCCTCTCAATTTGCATCCAGACAGAGTAGGGATGCAAAGAAGCCCAGGCGGGAATAGAACGTAGTTGGGCCGCCCAATAGTATTTAATGACGTCTGGAACTGCCAGCCCTCCCTGGTCCCTGCCAGCCAAAAGAACCGTCCTAGAAATCCTGTGTCTCTTATGTGCCCATATAAATTTTAGCGGGATTGGAAGGACCTGAGGTCACCTAGAGGGACCAAAATAGGCAAAGTCTCAAAGAGATACAAGATCTTAGGTAAAATGGTCATTTTAACAGCCGCAATACGTCCCAACAAAGATAACGGTAATGTCTGCCATTTAGATAAAAGCGTGTTAATCTCACTAAACAGGGAAGGAAAATGTAATTTATAAAGGTCCGCATATTTAGGAGTAATATTTACTCCCAAGTAGCGTAGGGCGTCTGTTTTCCAATGGAAATGAAAGTTATTCTGTAACAAAGTTAGAGTAGGCTCAGGGACATTAACCGGGAGAGCTTCTGTTTTAGTAGTGTTTACCTTATACTCCGACAGATGGCCATATTCCCGCAGAATTGTCTGGAGATTAGGCAGGGACACATGTAATCCAGTAAGGGTAAGGAGTACATCATCTGTGTATAAGGACAATTTAAATTCTTTGTCTTGTACTTTGATACCCTTAATATCAGGATGATTTCTAATTTTTGTGGCTAATGGTTCTATACAGAGTGCGAACAACAAGGGGGACAAAGGGCATCCCTGTCTAGTACCGCTTGCGATACGAAATGGGCCAGATTCCGAATGCGGTAATTTAATTGTCGCTGTTGGAGAGGAGTAGAGTCCCTCAATAGCTCGTAGAAAGGATCCGTCAAAGCCAAAGGCCCGGAGAGTAGCAAATAAGAATGGCCAGCCAATGCGATCAAACGTCTTTTCGGCGTCCAGACTAAGGAGCAGAGACTCCTCCCCAGAGCGAGCCACCACATCTAAGAGATCTATTACACGTCTGGTATTATCACTTCCCTGACGGCAAAGGACAAATCCTACCTGATCCTTGTGTATAAGGGAGGGGAGGAGATTATTCAGCTGGTTAACTAAGATCTTAGAATAGATCTTAAGATCTGAGTTAAGCAGGGCGATTGGTCTGTAATTTTGGCGATCAAGGGAGTCTTTCCCCGGTTTTGGGATCAAGGTTAAAAAGGAATGCGTCATGGTCCCCGGAATAGCCCTCCCCGACAAGAAGCCATCAAAAAGAGACTGCATATGAGGAAGTAATAAATCCTGGAATGTCTTATAATAGTTATATGTAAATCCGTCAGGTCCCGGAGATTTCCCCGTAGGAAGATGTTTAATCACTTCCAGGATCTCTTCTGCTGCAATTGTCTCATTAAGGGCTGCCCTGTCCGAGAAGGATAGAGAAGGGAGATTACAAGATTTCAAGCAGAAGTCCAATAAAAGGTCCCTCTCCCGGGGGTTACGGGGCAGGTCATTCGGCAAATTATATAGATCTAAGAAGTAAGATGAAAACCTCTCAGATATCTCGTTTGGGTCATATGACACCAAACCATCCGCTCTTTTGATAGCACCAGGGCCCGACTGAGGGGGAAGAGTCCTAAGCTGTTTGGCTAGAAGAGAATGAGGCTTATTCCCCCAGGCATAATAGCACTGGCGGGTAAACAATAACATTTTGTCCACCCTGTCATGCACAATTTTACTCAGCTGGGCCCTAATATCTACAATTTTTTTGAGCGTGGAGTGTGATGGTTGAGTAGTCATACGTTTTCTCTAGTCCACTCAACTGGGACTTAAGGACCCGCATAGTTTCCTGCCTGTCCTTTTTCATCCACGAGCCTAACTCTATGCACTGTCCCCTCATGACCGCTTTGTGTGCTTCCCATAAGGAGGCAGGATCCTCAAAAGATCCCACATTAGTTTCAAAATATCTCTTAAGATGCTCACGGAGCTCCATACGGGATGGAGGGTTCTTAAGCAAAGAGTCATTAAGGCGCCAGTGACATCTACGAGTGTGTCCCACTTCTCCATCTAGAGCCACCATTACTGGAGCATGATCAGACCATGTAATGGTTCCCATGTCTGCCCCTTTCAGGATACGCAGAGTCGAAATGGTCCCCAGGAAGTAGTCTATGCGAGTGTGTGTCCCATGTGGGGTCGAATAGAAGGAGAAGGATTTGTCAGTGGGATTAGCTATTCTCCAGAGGTCATATAAAGAGTAACGTCGAATCGATCGACGGAACTCTTTCGCCAGTCTGAGCTGTGAAGTGTTGGGAGGTTTCCCAGGCAGCGCCACTCTGTCCATATGTTTTGAAAAAATAACATTGAAATCCCCTCCTATCAATGTGAGAGCATCTGAATGCTTAAATACTTTGGCCAAAGTCCTGGATAAAAAATGTATTTGGGAGGTATTAGGGGCATACAGATTACAAAGTGTGATGGGATGACCCCTAAGGACGCCTCTCAGTATGATATATCTCCCCTGGGGATCCACTATGGAAGAGTTAATTGTGAGCGGGCAATGTGTGGAGATCAGGATAGCAACCCCGGCCTTCCTACGCGAATGAGATGCTGCATATACTACAGGATATAAATGGGTAAGGAATTTAAAAGAGGCCTCCCCTTCAAGGTGGGTCTCTTGAAGAAATACCACCTCTGCTTTAAGGGATTTTAACTCCAGTAGCAAAAGTTTTCGTTTTGCATTAGGGTTAAGACCCTTGACATTAAGAGTCACACAGGACGCCATGGCAAAATCTTAAGGACAGATCGTAGCAATAGGAGCCACTTACCAACCCGTAGATATGGGAAAGGGATAGACATACCCTGGAGCTCCACCAAAAAACAGATCCAGATTCCATTCACCCGCAAGAGACCAGGACGGCTGAAGCAGTCAAAGTCTGAGATGGCAAAAGTGTTACACAGGAGGGAAGAAACAAAAGGAAAGGGGAGACAAGACATTACTGAGAGACAAGCAAACAGTCCAACGCAACAACTGAAAGCGTATTCTCAGGGTGTACAAACCCTGCTGGAGGCAAAATCAGGAGCCCCCCTAGAAGGGACATGGTCAGAGTGAGACTGACTAATGTGCAACTGAGCGGCAGCAGTAAATAAAACAACCATAATCATAGGAGAGAACATGGCATAACCAGCGCCTAGAAACATGTAATACGGGCAAGCCCAATTAGTGGCCTTTTAGTGGAAATCTGAGGTAGTAGGCAGGGGAAGGACCCCAAATTCTCCAATGACCCCAGAGGGTAGGTATCAAGAGAACGAACAGGAGAGAGGGCTAGTTCATCCCGCCGGTCTAGGGCCCATGGGGGACGAGGAACCCTGGAAAGGGAGGGGCCTCTGTGAAGAACCCTCAGACGGGCCTGCCCGTCTTTTTCGTGTAACAGGAGTCCAGACGCGTAATGGTGGAGCAGGGGACTCCAGTTCCCAGTCCTCAAGCGCTTCAGTCTTCAGTGCTTCACAGAAAGGCTCTAGGTCTGAGAATGTGCGAAGGATCACCGTTCTGCCCAGATGCCGTGCGTTCAATGAAAACGGAAAGCCCCAGCGGTATGTAATTTGCCGGTCCTGCAGAGCAGTGAGAAGCGGATGCAGGTGTCTCCTTTTCTGTAGGGTTATCCATGACAGGTCAGGAAAAAATTGGATTGGGGCCCCATCAAATTCAAAATTGCGGAGGTTCCGCGCTTTAGCCATTATGGCTTCTTTAAGGGCAAAGTCATGCACACAGCAGATCACATCCCTCGGACGGGATGGGGGACCTTTCGGTTTAAGGGCATGGTGAGCATGATCCAGCTTAATCTCGTGGGACTGGGGTTCCCCAAGTATCAGGTTAATGATGGCTTCTAGAGTAGCAAAGAGATCCTCCTCTCCCGTGGCCTCAGGCAAGCCCCGTACCCGAATATTATTTCTGCGGTCTCTATTATCCAGGTCCTCTAGATGTCATCCCATGTCTCTTAAGTGCAGAATTCTGAGAAGCTATGGAAGCATGCAGGGTTTGGATATAATTCCTGGTGTCATCATGCGCTTCTCGGGACCAGATTCTTATATTCCCAGGTCATCTGATCTGGTCAGCCAATCCCTGCTATCGACTTGTAGGGGCCCCACGTGATGCTAGGAGGTACCAAAGACTCTCCTGCATGTTGATTGGCTGAAAAAAGGCGGCTAACATGCAGGAAGAGGAAGTTGCCATTTCCTCGAGGATCGCGATATGCTCGTCCGAGTAGCGAGCATATGCGAATACACTAATGCTCGAACGAGCACCAAGCTCGGACGAGCATGTTTGCTCATCTCTATTCCTGACTCTTTCTACAACGCCAGTAGATTCTCCAGAGCTAACCACTTAGGTTGATGGTGCACTCAGCCAACAATAATAGGCCTACATCTTCCACGTCTAGACTCTATCAGCCTCCCAGATCACTGATGCTTACCCTACCAGCCCAGTGTTGACTCCATGACATACCGTATGCTCCAGACTCCTCTTAACAAAGCTGTCCACTGCTTCTCTTTCCAAGGTTTCAGCTTTCTCCTCAGCTCCAAACAGAACCCTATAGCAATTTCTGATCTCCAGTTCCACAACCATAGCCTCCAGTATGCAATGCCTTTCCTTAGAGGGTCAAGCTTAGGCCCCATTCACACATCCGTTTTTTTCATCCGCATCTGTTTCCGCATTTGCGGACAATTATGCGGATAGGATGCAGATCCATTCATTTCAACGGGGCCGCAAAAGAAGCGGACGGCACAAAGTGTGCCGTCTGCATCCGAACTTCCGTTCCGCGGCTCCCGAAAAAAATAGAACATGTCCTATTCTTGTCCGAATACACGGACAAGAAAAGGCATTTCTATTATGTGCGTTCCGCAAATTGCGGAATGCACATTGCCGGTGTCCGTGTTTTGCGGATCCGCAAAATACGGACGTGTGAATGGGGCCTTAATCTGATGACCAGCTTCTATCTCTTGCAGAGACCATCAGTAGTGAGGACTAGCACCTCATGCAGTTAGTCTTTACTCCTCAGATTGTTGACAAACCTCCCCCAATTATGGGCTCTCTATTTCCCCCTCTTATTGACTGTGTGGTGCATCAGTGCACACAGTCCATGGACTATAATGGTGGATACAGTTCACCCTCCTTACAGACTGGTCTTTTGAGGGGTTAAAGTAATCCATGATAATCCAATGCCGTTGTGCTATATAACATGAAATTGCAACATTGAGGAAGACCTGGTAAATGCAAGACTAAGATTTTTCACCCAAATCTAATGCTGTAACATGACATTATTCTATTAATGTGTAGCTTTACTGTATTCCACTATGTTTGCTGTTTTTTTCTTATCTCCCTTTAATAATGGTGACATAAAGTGGAAGCAAGATACAGCATTGAAGAGTTATTGATGGACCTGTCCTGGGAGGGCTGGCAACGGCTGCTACAGAAAAGCTTGGTCCAGCTGCACAATCTCCAGTTCGGAAATGTTTATACATACTAAGAAAATTCAATCTGCAATAAATATCCCTTTGTGTATGTTAGCTGTCATCTTGTATATTTTCTCTCCAGTAAACAAACATGATGTGATCACTGAGTGTATGTTACCATTTTATCTATACTGCTTTACTTCTGCCTGCCTGGTAGTTTACCTATAAATGCCCTATATGTCATTTCCTAAATGCATCCTGCCACATGTCCTACCTCCTCTAAGGGCGTTGTCTAAGTGAACCCCTCAATCTTCACAGTACCCCTGATGGTGGGGATAGACTTTCCCAATGGGAACACCAGATCACTACCTCTTGAGGAGGATAGGCACACAAGGCAGCTGGTCCAGGTGGACCAGGAAGTACCTGAGTAAGGTACCATAGGTACAGACATAGTCAGCAGGCCAAGTCATAACCAGGAGTAACAGTGCAGAACCGAAGGATGAGGCAGAGGCAAACAAGCAGTAGGTCAGGGCAGGCAGCGCAGGTACAAGTCAGGCAATCCAGGTTGGCAAAAAGAGAGTCAAGGCAAGGAGACAGGAATCAAACAGGTAGCGGAGTCCAGAAACACAAGCATGAGTCAGGTACACAAGTAGATAAATCAGCAACCTTAGCAGGACACAAGGACCTCGACACTGAGGCATCTGGGAAGGGGGCTGAGCCACTTATATAGGTGCAGGAGGGCTAGGATTGGTCAGCGAGGTCACATGGTCTAACCCATAAAGCACAGCAAGTGATGTGCGCAGGCCCTTAAGGAAGTGCTGCAGGGAACAAGCAGCAAGCATGCTGTGGCCAGGGTTGGAAGGAAACTGTGGAGTGGATCCCAGAACATACAGTACCTGCAAGAACAGAGCTCAGGACTGCAGTGGTGAATGGGGAAGCACAGGCAGCAGATCACCGCTAAACACGGTGCCCAGGACAGCGGCGGTAAGCAGTGGAACAGCTGCACACAGCAGCCGCTGTTACACATCCAAACAGATTATTAGTATTATTTTAAAACATTTTTAAAAATATATAAATTAGTAGGGCTGGGCCGATAATTGAAAAAAAAACACAAAAACCATCATATTGGGGGGTGGGTTGTCTCCTTAACCACTTCCCAACCACCAGTCGTGCAGCTGCTGAGCGTGGGCAGCCCATAGTGACCCTGTCTTCTAGATCGCTGTATACACAGCACTGAACCATGACTGTGTACAGAGCCGGTTTTAGACAAAATGTGGCCCTGGTCAAAATTAAAAGTGGGGCCCCATATTCTTAAGTAGTGTAGTGAGGCTGTACAGCATAGTATAACTGGTGCTACTATGTCAGTTAAATGTCTCCCAGAGGTCTTGTATGACCTTGGGGAGGAAAAAAAAAAAATAAAATAAAAAATAAGAAAGTGGTTTATAAAAAAAATGTTTAACATGTAAAAAAAAACTTTTTCAATGAAATGATTTAAAAATTATTAAACATAGAAAAATAGACATATTTGGTATCGTCTGTAACGATTAGCACTATCACATGGTCTACCCCATCAGGTAAATGGTGTAAAAAATAAATAAATACTCCAAAATATTCCAAAACAGTCACACAGCTTTACTTATACCACATATGTATAGTTTTTCTTGCATTCTAATACTGAAAAAAAGAAAAACTTTGAAAACTTTTTTTTGAATTCTTATCTCCATATTCTGACAACTATATCTTTTTTTGAGTTATGGCCATGGAGCTGTGTGAGGGCTCACTTTTTGCAGGGTGATCAGTACTTTTCAATGATACTATTCACAGTCTGAAAATGGAAGCAGTGACTGAATAAACTGCGACTGGGCAGGGACACCCCCCTAACTGGTTACCTCCCCTCTGTACCCTTACTGCAGACTGCTATCAATTCATTCATAACTTCTAGTAGAAATAATACAGGAATGACACAACATAGAGCCATAAGAATAAATGTTCCAGAATTGTTATTACATGGGGAATGCATGAAGCTATTAAAACAGGCATGTCAGGAGTCAGGACCTCTTTAAAATGTGAACACCCCATAACAAACAAAGCATTGTGCTGCTGGCTAATGATTTTTGGTGCCACATGAATGATTCAAGGAACACAATAGTGCTAAGGCAAGAAAACCATTATTTACACCACCACTTGTACTTGAAGTGCTAATAAACAATTAGTAACATAGTAACATAGTTTATAATTCTGCAGGTAAAAGCATAGAACAAAATACTATAAACCAAGGTAATAAACCAAATCAAGGGAACTGAAAGTTATCAATTCTATGTAAGTTTTACAGATTGTTGATAGAAAACGTATGAGAAAAAAGGCAAATTACTGTAATTGTTAGATTCTGCCATTTGCTGGCCTGTTTGAGGGTTGGTTGATCTACTTAAAACTCATTTTTCTGGCCTTCATTTCTGCAAATTCATCAAGGACTTTATTTCAGTCAGTCATCCTAGCACGTTCATTTTCTATGGACAACACAACTGGTCCACTTAGTCTTTCTTGCCCCATGGTAGACCTCGGGTAGCTTTTGACTTGGAACTTGGCACTGTCACTGGCAGGGTCAAGAAGAAAATGAACGCTGTGCATACTTCAGGAAAACTTGAGTTTGGAACATAGTTGACGGTTTCTTCTACAGTTGTCACTTGTGAGATCTGTCAAGCTCATAAAGAAATTACACGTAGCTGGTCAGGGAGATCTGATAAAAAGTCATGTTTGAAATGCATTACAAGTTTTTCACCATCCTTATGCAGTTCCTCATCGGATGATGGTAAAAGTAAGCTGGGAAGGATTGCATTCATTTTTTACAAAGTCTCATGAAGGCTTTGGAATCTTTATTTTGGTTGTATCATAATTGCTTCTAAACAGGTGTTATAGATGTTCACCTGAAAGTACCTCTCAGCATCATGACATCACTCATCTTCGCACAACTCATCATACTGTTGCTTTACACGTCTTTGTCCTCTTTGTTGAAATGTAACTTCTATGGACCATTTTCCTGACAATTGTGTTGCGCTGTTTTTCGCTCAGTCATAATCACTTCTGAATTTCAGAAGGATTTCAAGTGTGTTTTGAAGTAATTGTGTTCCTTTCTCTATATTTGTGTCTTTAGCTTGCATGCACCTTGAAATTGGCCCCACAACATCCAGAATCTTTGCTTCTAGAAAAACTATCACAAAAAAGGGCTCATGCACACGACCGGTGCCGGCCCATGTCCGTATTGCGGCCTGCATATGCCGGGCCATGTGCAGCCTGCATCACGGATCGCGGACCTATTCACTTCAATGCAATCTGGGAGATGCGAAGCGGAGGCACGGATTGGAACACCACAGAAGCATTCAAATGAAAGGGTCCGCGATCCGCATGCGGCGGCCCCAATGTCTGTGCCCATGCGTTGTGAACTGCAAATTGCGGTCCAAAGCTGGGGCACTGAATGCACACGATCGTGTGCATGAACCCTAAGAAAGAGCTGCTTTTTTTAAGCTAGAGGCATCGTTACTGTCATTAGAACTGTCTGATTTTAGAATGATTTTTGTCAGTGCTTTCTGTATGTCAGTGTAACGATACCGCAGTGCTGTTGTGGAATCATTCCTGGAAGACCATCTAGTTGGGCACAATCTCTTCAGAGTAATGCTTTCAACTTCAGAGGATATTTCTCATAATAAGGCTACATTCACACAACAGTATATTTTGCAGCCTCTGATCAGCATATTTTGCGGATAGGATGCGGGCCTATTCAATTTAATGGGTCAGCAAAAATGCAGACAGCACACTGTGTGTTATCCGCATCCATATGTCCGTTCTGTAACCAGGGCTGTATTAGCAACTAGGCACCGGGGGCACGGTGCCTAGGGCGGTGGGTTGCGGGGGGGCGGCACCCCGCCGGGAGAATCTATAAGGATTGTGGGAAAAAAACGCACAGTTATTTCAATAAACCCTTACCCTGCCGTGGCCGCCCGTCTCCATGCCCCATATAGCTCTCCGGCGCTTCCTCCTGGGCTGGCTGTGTGATACCGCGAGACCCGGAGCTGGGTCACAAGTCTCGCGGGATGACACTGCTTCAGGAGAAGAAGGCGCATGCTGAAGTCTGGAGCGAACAGGTAAGTTTTTTTTGTGTGTGTGTTTGTGGCTGTGCACATCTGGGGGGGCACCTGTCAGGCTGGCAAATGCGACAGGTCTTATTGGGGAAAAGCGGGCTGATCTGAGGTCTGATAGGGGCTGGGCACAAAAGCCTGATGTGATCTCTTATAGGGCACAATGTTCTGATCTGAGGTCTGATGGGGCACAACGGGCTGATATGGCACAATGGGCTGATATGAGGTCTGATGGGGGCACAAAAGGCTGATCTGAGGTCTGATGGGGGCTGGGCACAAAAGGCTGATGGGGGCACAATGGGCTGATCTAAGGTCTGATGGTGGCACAGTGGACTGATCTGAGGTCTGATGGGGGCACAGTGGGCTGATCTGAGGTCTAATGGGGGCACAGTGGGCTGTTCTGAGGTCTGATGGGGGCACAAGAGGCTGATTTGAGGTCTGATGGGAGGCACAATTGGGCTGATCTGAGGTCTGATGGGGGCACAATGGGCTGATCTGAGGATGGATGGCGGCACAGTGGGCTAATGTGAGGTCTGATGGGGGCACAATGGGCTGATCTGAGGTCTGATGGGGGCACAGTGGGCTGATTTGAGGTCTGATGGGGGCACAAAAGGCTGATATGAGGTCTGATGGGGGCACAATGGGCTGATCTGAGGTCTGATGGGGGCACAAAAGGCTGATGTGAGGTCTGATGGGGGCACAGTTCGTTGATCTAGGGTCTGATGGGGGCACAGTGGGCTGATCTGAGGTCTGATGGGGGCACAGTAGGCTGATGTGAGGTCTGATGGGGGCACAATGGGCTGATGTGAGGTCTAATTGGGGTACAGCGGGCTGATCTGAGGTCTGATGGGGGTACATTCTAATGATCTAAGGTCTGATGGGGGCACATTCTGCTGATCTGAGGTCTGATGGGGGCACAATATGCTGATCTGAGGTCTGTTGGGGGAACATTCTAATGATCTAAGGTCTGATGGGGGCACATTCTGCCTGATCTGAGGCTGATGGGGGCACAATATGCTGATCTGAGGGTCTGATGGGGGCACAGTAGGCTGATCTGAGGTCTGGTGGGTGCATAGTTGGTATGTGTATGTTTATCATGACTCCTTTAGTTGCATTAAGTTCGCTGGCAAGCTCTAGATACGGTACATTGCTGCGATAGTTATGTAGAAATATAGTAAATACATGCAGGCACAATAGCCTCCATTGTCAGCCTATAGGGCCGACCTCTGTGACTGGACGACTAAAGTGCATAGGGTCAGGTTTTGCTGGGGGGTGGTGGCGCGGCTGAAATTTGGGGGCTTGGGGGAATGGGTCGCGTTGGGGGGGAAGCGTCATCACAGAGAGTGCCTAGGGCAGCATGAACCCTAAATACGGCCCTGTCTGTAACCCTGCATAAAAAAAAAATAGAACATGTCCGCAAAACGAACAAGAATAGGACAAGGATAGGCATTACAGTGGATCCACAAAAAAAAAAAAAAAACGGATGCCATTTGCGTATCTGCAATTTGCGAATCAGCAAAACACAACGGTTGTGTGAATGTAGCCTAATGCCCATTTTTAATACTGTTGGTAAAAAAGGAATATAATTTTTCTATTACATCATAAAATTTAGTTACTTCTGGGATGAATTTGAAAGAATCGTTAACAGAAAGGTTTAAATTGTGAGCTGCACAATGTACATACTGTACACAAGGTTCTCTGTTTGAAATTCTTGCTCGCATGCCTGAGTATATGCCGCTCATGTTGGCTGCACCATCATATCCTTGACCATGGCATCTTTTTATGTTCAGTGCTTAGTACAATTTATTTTGCAAGGTTCGCACCAGTTTGATCATTGATGGTATGAAATCCCAGGAAAACGTCATTTACCCTTAATGTTGTGATTAGAATTAAGCAAATCGAATCCAACGAAGTGGAATTTGATCCGAACTTCAGGATAAATTTGATTTGCTGCAAAGCTGAATTTCCTTGTGCTTTGTGGTAGCGAATCGATTTAACCTGAAATAGTGTAAAAAAAAAACATTTACCTCCTCCATTTTCACGCGACAGGCCGGCCGCCGCCATCTTGATTGAAGATCTTGGCCAAAACCCCGGACGTGGTGACATATGACGTCACCTGGGGCCACGTGAGATTTTGTGCCAGATCTTCAAGCAAGGTGGCGGTGGATGGCCCGTCGCAAGCAAATGGAGGAGGTAAGTATGATTTAATTTTTTTTTTCTGTTAACTTTACACTGTTTTTACTCTCAGATGCCATGATCACATATGAACGTGGTATCTGAGGTGTATAATGATGGGGAGTGGCGCTATCGCAGCTCCTGTCATTGCACCCACTACTTACAAAAAAATGTGCATCACGACGAAGTAATTTCGTCACAAACTGAATTTTTGTAAAATTCGTCAAAGCAGCTGAATCGAATTTTCCAAAACTTCGCTCACCTGTAGTTGAGACAGTATTCTGTTGATTAGTTTCAACTGTCACATAAAGAAAAATCTAACTAAGGCCCCTTTCACACGAGTTTTTCGCGTGGGTGCGATGCGTGATGTGAACGCATAGCACCCGCACTGAATCCTGACCCATTCATTTCATTGGGTCATTTTTTTATACATCATTTCTGTGTTTCGTGAAAAATGCAGCATGTTCTATATTCTGTGTTTTTCACGCAGCCCTGGCTCCATAGAAGTGAAGGGGCTTCAGTGAAAAACGTATTGCATCGGGAAGCAAGTACGGATGCAATGCTTTTTTCACTGATGGTTGTTAAGAGATGTTGTTTGTAAACCTTCAGTGCGAAGAAAAAACTGAACGCAATCGCAGACAAATGTGACTGAACGTGTTTGCAAAATGTTGCGAGTTTCACTGAACGCACCTGAATGCATTTGGACCTAATCTGTCACGCTCATGTGAAACAGGCCTTAATTAATCAGTTTTTGAAATGTCTTGCGTTGTGTCCATGATTATCGAAAAAAATGGAGAGCTTTTGGTCTTTTTTGATAATAAAGCAATGATCTCATCTTGTACCCTGTGACTCAAATACTGGACAGATCCCCTTGGCATTTCCAACAACTGCATACTTTGCTAGCAACTGTATAATAGACAAAAACACCACTGTTTGCTTGGCCTATTACTTCTGTGTGACCTCTGAAAAGAACATTGCCAGTGTCAATGTAACATGAATCAGTCTGTCATGCACTTGCCTCCAGTACTTTTTTTTGTTTTCTAATTTCTCTTTCATTTTCTTCATCTACCATACCGTGTCTGCATCACTGCTGCATCAACATGCAAGCATGAATATACTGCAAGGAGCGTTCATGATAATGCATACTTCCCAAGTGTCCCTCTTTTGGAGGGACAGTCCCTCTTTTTGACCCATGTCCCTCTGTCCCTCTTTTATCCTTAAATGTCCCTCTTTTTGACCTGGAGGATTAATGCATACATGTGCATTAATAAAGTTACTAAATTGCTCCTTAATAAAGTGTCTATACCTATAAATTAGATCAGAACTTCATTATTTGGTGTAATTTGGACCTTAAAATATCTGATGATTTATGTGCTAATATTTATATTGACAATGAAGCGCAAGAAATAAAATTGCCACAGGGGCTCCAGTAATTATGCTTTGGGCGGAGTTAGAGGGGTGGCCTAGTATGAAAAAACTGCCATGATGCGCGGGGCACACATTGTCCCTCTTTGCAATTTTCAAAAGTTGGGAGGTATGATAATGTACTACCTGTGTTAGACGAGACCAGTTTCTCACACCATTTACCCATGCTGAATTGTAAGCATCAGAGCTACGTCCACAAGGTTCACAGTAGGCACAGTCTAGCGTTGGAGATTAACAAAACCATGAAAAATGGAGCAATACTCCAGCTTGTGTTCTCTTGGTGTAAAACTTGGGGGAAAAACAACGTCCTCCCTGCTTTTTATCTCATGGAAATGTTATGAGTGGTCTACAAGTCTACAAGACCCCTGAGAAATGATGAATTTCTTGGTTTGACTGTCCTTAATATGTGATGGGAAATTACCACGGTCAGTTGGAAATTTACTTTCAATTGAAACCTGGTCTTCAGCAGCTATGATCATGTCCTCCTGATATTCTCTGGAAGGTTCCTCACTCTCTATAGTAACGGTTACACAGGATTCATTATTTGAAGCTGTCTCTAAACACTCTTTGTTTTTTGAAGCAGTGTGTGAAGTGCAGCGACCAGGGCCACAATGTGTGAGTGCGGTGGGCCGATGGGTGTAGTATGGTTGTTACTCACAGTTGGCAGAACTCTCTGTTTCGGAGTGTAGTGATGGGAGTGATAGCACCAGATTCCTTCAAGGCACACTCCTCAGGAATCTCCTACCAGATGTTGGTTGAGGTGCCCTTGGTGGTATAGGGTTTTAGGTGCAGGGAAGGCATGGTCCCTGATGTTCGTGGCGCCAGCACCCTTAGATGCAAAGGGAGTGTAGAAATGAAGAGAAGTCAGTAAACAACTGGAACTTATACTGGTAATCAGATGCCCTGAGTTAGATGTGTAGGCTCATGGACATGTCAGAGGTAGTAATAATCCATATAAAGCACATTACACTTCAGATCTTACTTCTGCTGTAATTCTTGGTAAAAGGCTCAGGCTAGTCACTAACAGGCTCAGGTGTGCTGATATCAGAGTCCTCTGTCTGTGCTCACTGGGTCACTGGTCCACTGCTAACAGCTCACTACTGGATATAATATAATTCTTACTTGTTTTCTGGAACCTACAGGGTAGTTCTCCCTAGCGGCAGGCATCCATCTTCTGCTCCATTCTTTGTACTGGTTGCCATCAGAAACTGATCCAAATGGTCCATAGAGGAATGTGGTGACACACAACTTTGCGCATAGTTGTCAGGCTTTGTCCCGGTGCTTGAGGCATCCCCTGGTCACTGGTACTGTGGAGTCCATAAGCCAAGACTGCTGTTATCTCCACTAGACTTTCTCTTTATCCACAGTTACTCTGGTCTGTGCTTCTGATATCTTCTCCTCTAAACTCCCTCAGCCTGGCCAGGGCCAAGAGGGGTAAAGTGGCAGCTAGATGGTGGATATTTCTGAATCTCTTCATCACACATGACTATCAACTCCTCAGAACTCTACTCCTCCTAACTAACTTCCTGTATCTAGCCTGGCCCTTTTATATGATATACTAGCACCACCTAGTGGTGACTAGGGTGTACTGTAGTTTACCAGTCTGCTGCTACATACCGTATTTTTCACTTTATAAGACGCACTATAAGACACACCCAAAAGTAGGGGGGAAATTGCTGTGCGTCTTATAAAGCGAATACAAGTGAGCGCTTCCATTATGGTGCCAGGTGCCAGGACCCCCATCAGACCTCAGATCAGCCCACCCAGCCCCATAAGGATAAAATAAAAAACTTTCTCTGTCTTCTCCGGGCCGGCTCTGCACTATCCTGACCGCGTACAGCGTCAGGACGTAGTGCGCGCACTATGAGCTGATGCTGCACGCAGTCAGGTGACAGTGCAGCGCTGGTAGGAGAAGACAGAGGAGCGCCAGACCCGGAGCGGAGCCGCGGTGCAGGAGAGGTGAGAGGGTTTTTTTTATTTTATCCTTATGGGGCTGGGTGGACTGATATGAGGTCTGATGGGGGCACAGTCGTCTAATATGGGGGCTGATGGGCTGATCTAAGGTCTGATGAGGGTAGAGGGGGCTGATATGGGGGCTGATCTGAGGTCCCATGGGGCAGAGTGGGCTGATATTGGGGGCACAGTGGACTGATATGGGGGCATAGTGGGCAGATCTGAGGTCTGATGGGGGCACAGTGGGGTGAAATGGGGGCTGATCTGAGGTCTGATGGGGGCACAGTGGGCTGATATGGGGGCTGATGGGCTGATCTGAGGTCTGATGGGGGCACAGTGGTCTGATATGGGGGCTGACATGAAAGGCTGATGGGGTTCTGACATGGAGGGCTGATGTCCTGAAATTTATGGGGGGTTTGATATGAGGTGTGATGAAAAATATTTTTTTCTTATTTTCCTACTCTGACCGGCGGGCCAGAACAGGAAGCGCAATAGCGCTTCCTGATCTGTATACACAGCGCTCGATGAGCGCTGTGTATACAGCGATCTACAAGGCAGGGACCCCTGGGAACGGTCCCTGCCTTCTCTTTGGGGTACCCTGCTGTCACTAACAGCAGGTAACCCACTGTGCAGCTGCACGATTAGCGTGCAGCTGCTATCTCTGAATGGATGTTCAGAAACGTCCATTCAGAGATAGATAACCACTTCCCGGACGTTTATATACTATGGGCGGACGGGAAATGGTTAAGAAATTAACTAATTTTTGGTTTTTAGCTGTCTGTCCTTTCTTTCTCTGCACTTTGGAGCACCACTTTTTTGTTTGGGCCAGGTACCATTCTGAAAAGTAGATGATCATTTATGCTTACTACAGAATGTTACCAGTGTGGTTTATCTAACATGTGTAATATTATCCTATAATCTAAACATCTAGTATATAAAGCTGAGGGTATGTGTGTGTGTATGTATGTGTGTGTGTTTGTCCACTAAAGGAATCCGCACTGTCACATTTACAATCACGAAATTTGACACACAAGTACATCAGGTGGCCAGGAAGGTTTTAGACTGGGTCTCAGCTCTCTAGGACGTACCGTTCCTGAGATATTCCCAAAACATGAACTAGCCAATAGAAGCCTGGTCACATGACCCTTATCAGCCAATAGAAGCTTGCAGGCCCTTACTCTCCACATACAGACAGTTTTACAACAGATTTCCATAACAACCCAGCCATTTTTCTTCACTGCTGTAAGTCAGCTTTAAAGGGGCTGGGCGCTATGGATCACACTGTTAAAGGGGTATTCCAGTTACCATAAATATAACTTATGTTTTAGACTAATTCATCATCAATCATTACCTAATATAATGTAAATTTCACATATTTAACATTCAATAGTAATAAAAGATATTTTCTTCCACTAGTACCCACTGTGTTTCCTCATAAATTATTGACCTGTAATTCAGGCCACCCTCAAAAGAAGGACTTAAAAACCCCGCTCCCAGGTCTCGCCAAGCCAGGCCCCATCAGGCCCCTCCCACTCCGCAGCCGACAGAGATTGAAAAAATTAAGATCAAAATCAACTTCTGTCAGCTGCAGGGATGGAAGGAAGGTTGACTTTCTCCCTGCAGCTCATACTCAGACAACACAGTGCTGCTGTCTGAGAGTGAGCTGTTCAAAAGGACATCCCTGTGTCCGTCCAGACCCTGCGAACGGAACTCTGTGGAGGTCACTGTTAAGGGGGCGGGTTATTGTGGAAATCACTGTTAAGGAGACGGGTACTGTGGAGGTCACTAATAAAGGGAAGGCCACTGTGGAGGTCACTGTTAAAGGGGAGGACATTGTGGATGTTAATGTTAAGGGGGAAGGCCATTGTGGAGGTCAATGGTAAAGGGACGGGCACTGTGGAGGTCACTCTTAAGGCAGTAGGGTACTGTGGTAGTCACTGTGGAGGTCTGCCGGGTCCTTCAGCTAGTTAAAGGGGTTCTCCAAGAGTATAAAATGTCCCCCCTAGCATAGTGGGTGACGCTTAGGAGGCTCGTCCGTGTCCTCACCTGCCATTGGCTGCTACACCCCGACACTGGATATTTTAATCCATGTGCAGGGAGAAGCAGCAGGGCGGTGCAGGACCAGGAGCGGAGCAGAGTAAGTATATTCCATGTGGGTGGCCCAGCACATAGGGGGACATTTTATACTCTTGGAGAACCCCTTTAATATATAATAATAATAATAATAATAATAAAAAAAAGGGGCGTGGCCTGAACGCTGATGGCGCTGGTCGTGTGAAGCGTGAGCTCCGTCTCTGAAACCTGTTTGAAGCGGCTAGAAGCGGCATCCCCGTTTGCCATATACACTCTCCGGTGCCTATACAGCATGCCTAAGGGTAAGACAACAAGGAGAGGTCCTCCCTCCAAGCTGGAGGATTTTTTTGCCAAAAGTCCGGTGGCAACTCCAGATCCAGAGCGCGCGTCACCTAGTACGCAGGCCTCTCTTGCACTTTCCCGCGCTGACGGAGATACAGCGGAGCGCACTTCTGTCCCCCCAGACCCCGAGGCTGAAGACTGCCCTCTTACAAGTCAGAACATGCAGCTGATGCTGAACACTCTGCGGACCACTTTATTGGGGGACTTTAAATCCATGCTAAATGATATCAAGCGGGAGCTCACCGACCTGGGAGGCCGCACGGCACATATAGAATCCAAGATGGCGGAGTACGCCTCCTCGCATAACTCTTTGATAGATGCGCACTATGCTTTAGAGGAGGATGTCGCCCGCATGAAAAATAAGCTGTATGACCTGGAAGACAGATCCAGACGCAACAATGTGCGTATCAGAGGAATTCCAGAGACCGTCCTGGACTCAGACCTCCGTGAGTTCCTTACCTCATTTCTCAAAGCGGTTCTGCCGGACCTCCCTGACTCGGACTTCCTAATTGACCGGGTCCACAGAGTGCCACGTCCAAAACACTTGGGCCCCAGTGTACCACGAGACACGCTAGCGCGGCTGCATTTTTTCACTACCAAGGAGGCCTTTCTTCTGGGCCTACGGAAGAAGCCAGACCTCTCATCTCCCTATGATGGTTTACTGGTCTACCCGGACCTGTCTGCGGCCACCTTAGCTAAGAGGAGGGAGTTCGCTCCTGCTACGCAAGTCCTACGGCAGAACTCCATTACCTATAAGTGGGGCTTTCCTATGAGACTGGTGATTACTAAAGATGGATCTACGCTCACCTGCTTTACTCCAATTCAAGCCTTGGCTTTACTGAAGAAATGGGGCCTCTCCTCTTCGGACCAAGATCCACCTGCGATGCACAGACCACCGGAGCGGCTTGATGGGGACTGGACTGTGGCCTAGCGTCGGCTGGCCACACAGGTTTCTTGAGCTGGCTCACTAACTGCTTTTTGCTCTTCCAATTCGGGCAATGGTCCTTGTTGCCCGCATTGCCCTGAATACTGCCAGCGTCCTGCTGGTGTCTTTTTCTGTTCTTATTCTTTTTTGTTTTCTTAATGTTTGTTCTGGTACTCGTTTCCAGTTTGTATATTGCATCATACTGCATTGGCACCATTATCTGACTTGCTTAGTTTGTGACCCTATGGGTTGTGTGGGTGTCTTGACCTTGGGCTCTCATCACACCATCCACCATGGGTATTAAAATAATATCCTTCAATGTCCGGGGTCTCAACTCCCCATTTAAGAGGTCTTTATTATGGAGGGAAATACTCAGATCTAAATGTGATGTTGCATGTATTCAGGAGACCCATTTGTTAGAAACTGACACCCAGCGGTTACACCATAGGGCCTTCCCTTATATGCGACATGCCACTGCCGCAACTAAGAAGGCTGGAGTCAGTCTTTTGATAAAGAATACAGTGGCGCTGGATGTCATTTCTGAATATGTGGATCCTGGTGGACGGTTTATTATTCTTGTATGCAAAATCAATGGCCTACAATGTACCCTGGTAAATGTCTATTCTCCTAACAATTCTCCCAGCTCTTTTATACGTTCTGTTTTACAGAAGGCGAGGTTGATGGCCAAAGGTGGGGTGCTGGTGTGTGGGGACTTCAACATTCCGGTTTCCTCTGAAATGGATTGTTCCTCTAAAGCTGTTCTGCAAAGAGGAGATATCCGGAACTTATTGCTAGAGGAAGGTTTTCATGATGTATGGAGGTACCAACATGCCAATGAAAAGGATTTTACCTATTTTTCCCCTAGATTTAGATCCTATTCCCGTATCGATTATTTTCTAGTGGATAACCTCCTCCTCTCTTCTTGTATGCATACCTCCATTGGTATTATTACATGGTCTGACCATGCCCCTGTGGAACTAGTCCTGGATGATCGTGGTCCCCCCGCGCCGCACTCCTCCTGGCGCCTCAATCTTTCCTTGCTAAAGTCCCCTGAGGTGTTGGCTAAGATCAACGTTGCACTGCAGGATTACTTTCGTATAAATGACAATTCGGAGGTATCTGATGAAACTCTTTGGGAGGCCCATAAAGCCTTTATCAGAGGTTTATTTTTACAGACTGCCTCCGCTCTCAAGCGTAAGAGGACAGCTGAGGTGACAGAGGCATTGAAGAGCATCAGGGACTTGGAGGCTGCTAATAAGGTGCGGTCTACCTCTGAGTTGGTGGCTAAACTTTGGACTGCCAGGGATAAGCTAAGAGTATTATTGCTTCACAACTATGAGTATAATATGAAACGTTGTAAAGCTAAGTACTATGCCATGGGGGATAGGGCGAGTGCCTTGCTGGCCCGTAGGGTTAAACAGGCCACTGCTAAATCAAAAATTGCTTATCTGGAAGGGGGCCCAGACGGTCCCATAACGGATCCTAGGGCCATAGCGGACGCTTTTGCTTCCTATTATTCCAAATTGTACAATTTGAAGGATGACATTGCAACTGTTCAACCTTCTCCAGATTCTATAAAAACCTTTCTGGATAAATTGCATCTCCCTAGTCTGTCTGAGGAGCAATTGTCCTCCTTAAATGCTCCGTTTGACCCATCAGAAATCGCCCACACGATAAAGTCTTCTCCTTCTAACAAGGCCCCTGGCCCGGATGGCCTCCCTAGTGATTATTATAAGGTATTCTCCACCCACCTCACTCCTTACCTGTCTCGCTTATTTCATCTATGGCGAACAACAGGGACCATCAATCGGGAGCACCTATCTGCGACCATCACTACCCTGCCCAAACCAGGTAAACCACCCACTAAACCAGAAAATTTTAGACCTATTGCTCTTCTCAACTGCGATCTTAAAATATATGCTAAACTGATAGCCTCTCGTTTGCAAAAGGTGATTCCCTCACTAGTACATCCGGACCAGGTGGGATTTGTGGAAGGCAGACAGACTAGGGATGGCACTCGCCGTATGATTAATCTACTACAAATTATGCAACTGTCGAGGTCCCCCGGGGCTTTCCTCTCATTAGACGCAGAGAAAGCCTTTGACAGGGTGCACTGGGGATACCTGGAAGCAGTTCTACTCAAATTTGGTTTCCAGGGTTCTATACTGCAGTCTATTTTAGCCCTGTATTCCAGACCCTCTGCCAGGGTTCTGGCGTCTGGTTTTTTGTCTACCCCCTTCCAGATCAGCAATGGGACTCGCCAGGGCTGCCCTCTCTCTCCTGTCATTTTCGCTATGGTAATGGAACCCCTGGCAGAGACAGTCAGATCTCATCCTGACATATTAGGGATACCGGTGGGGGCGAAATCTCATAGTATTGGATTATATGCAGATGATGTGATTGTTACATGTTTAAAACCGGATTCCTCATTCCCTGCACTTATGTCGGTTCTTGAACAATATTCTAAGGTGTCTTATTATAAGCTGAACTCCTCCAAGTCTCTGGTGCTCCCAATATTATTGGATCAGCCACATATTCAACGTCTCTCAACAAACTTCCCTTTTGTCATGTCGCCCTCTGGTATACCTTACTTGGGAATAACCCTATGTTTTCCAGTAGCGACTTTAGCATCCCGTAACATAAAATCGCTTCTTACCTCCATTAAGCCAGAACTCACCAGACTCTCTTCTCTGGAATTGTCTTGGATTGCTCGAATTCATATATGTAAGATGATCTTCTTGCCTAAGATTCTTTATATTCTACGCTGTGTCCCCCTTCCCATTACTAGAACACAGCTCCAGATATTACAAAACCTCCTCCTCCGCTTCATATGGGGTGACAAACTTCCTAGAGTGTCCCATAAACTTTTGTATCACGCCCCGGTGGATGGTGGGATGGGTGTGCCCAATTTGGGCGCTTACTATAGAGCAGCTGCGTTAGATGCCATGAGAGAGTGGTTTAGACCTGACCTATCTCATACATGGGTTCAAATTGAAAACACTTTGACCAAAGGGACCTCCCTGAGGGGATTAGTTGAAGCTATGTATCTGCATCCTTTACGGGTGTCCCACCCATTAAACACTGTGTCACATTCACTTTCTATTTGGAGGACCCTGGTATCTGCTCCTATTAGAATGAGCATTCCATTTAAACATCTTTCGGTTCGTTGTCTTGAGCCACATATTATGGGCTTAAGCCTGGTGGGGTGGGAGGCTAAAGGTGTCAGAAGTTTACAATCCTTATATGATAACAATGTTCTTAAGTCATACGAACAGCTTAGGGACACTTATGACCTACCAAAAGCCTGGTTTTATCAGTTCCTACAAATAAGGCATTTCCTCTCAACTGTAACTACCAAAGATATACTAACGCCAGAAGTTCAGCTTTTCAGAGCGTTTTATACCCCTGATCGCACTTTCCATGGCCTCTCTCCTTTTTACCGGTTTCTTAACCAGCCGAAGGGCATAGATAAGCTCCCTTTTATGATTAAGTGGGAAGCTGATCTCCAGCTCTCTTTCACGAAGATGCAATGGCAACAGGCGTTTCAGTGGTCTGCTCGTGCCTTTAAATGTGTTAATCATATGGAGCAGGTAAAAAAGGTGCACTTGCGTTGGTATCTCACCCCAGACAGACTTGCTCATTGTATACCAGGGTACTCCAACTCATGTTGGAAGCAGTGTCATGGTGTGGGAACCCTGTTCCATACTTGGTGGTTATGCCCAAAAATTGTTCCATTTTGGTTGGAGGTCTTTCAGCTACTTTCCAAGATTGTGGGATATACTCTGTGCCCTAACCCTGCTTTAGCCTTACTGCTTATTGGAACAACAGATATTCCGCTTAGATATAGATGGGTTGTCACATATGTCCTCACGGCAGCCAGGTTGTCCCTTGCCTCTAAATGGAAAGCTATAGATATACCTACTATAGCTGATATTATATCCAAAGTGGATCTATATAAACAATATGAAACCGCATTAGTATACTCGGCGAAACATAGTTGTGCCCTAGCTGTGAGGTGGTCCCCATGGACAGACTATAGGAACTCCTTGGGTAGCTGATCTCAGCCCCTTGTATCTGTTTTACGAGACTTATGTGATGAATAGCTCTGCGTGTAATGAGTCCCACTATTATGTTCGCTTCTTACTCTTTGTATAATTTTATTGTCACCTACACTAATGGCCTGCGTGTCATTGAATATGTATGATGCTATATTTCTGTTTTCTTTATTTGTATGCCTTGTTCTTGTTTTCTCTTCAAAAGAAATTGAGAAACTAATAAAAATGTATTGTTAAAAAAAAAAATAATAATAATAAAAAAACAGCTTTTTTGGAGATACTGTTCTACTGAGAAAGGCTTAAAGGATGCAACATGTTGTTGACTATCAACCAACACCACAGGTAGGTGTAAAAAAAATGACATCACATACATTTATGGGCAGCACAGTGGCTCAGTACTGGTGCCTTGCAGAGCTGGGTTTGACCAAGAACAACATCTGCATGGAGTTTGTATGTTCTCCCTGTGTTTGCGTGGGTTTCCTCTGGGTTCTCCGGTTCCTCCCATAATCCATGACATATTGATAGATAACTTAGACTGTGAGCCCTGTGAGGACTTGGATGTAATATTGGATCCTGTGAAAGGATGTCGTTCTGGCAGGGGATGATCCATGGGTCCTCTAAGGCCATCTGCTTCAGGGATGAGAACCAGCTTCTCTTGGGCCAATGAGGAGCCACCAGAATCACCGTTGTATGTTCCATCTGGATCTTTTGGAGTACGCATGGAATGAGAGGAAAAGAAGGAAAAGTGTAAGCGAGGTCCCATGTCCAGCTTATGTAAAGGGCGTCCACCTCCCAAGGATTTTCTCTAGGATTCAGGGAATAAAATCTGCTGACCTGAGCATTCTTTCTGGAGTCGAAAAGGTCTATTTGAGGAGTCCCCCACCTGAAAATGATCTCTTGAAAAATCTTCTGATTTAGAGACCACTCCCCTGGATCTTGTATCTGGCAATGTAGGAAGTCTGCTTCTTGATTTGCTGATCCTTTTAGATGAACTGCTGTTAAGGAAAGAACATTTTTTTTCTGCCCAGGAAAAGATTCTTTTTGCTATCTGACTTAGGGGAATGGATCTTGTTTCCCCTTGGTGTTTTAGGTAGGCAACGGTAGTGATATTGTCTGAGAATGCTTTTAGGTGTTTGCGTCTTAAGAGTGACCCGGCTTCTAAAATGGTGGAGAGGACCACATACAGTTCTTTGTAATTTGAGGATCTGTGTCTTAGGATGTCTGACCACTGTCCTTGGAAATAGTATGTTCCTATTTTGACTCCCCAACCTGAAGCACTAGCGTCGGTCACCACTTGAATCTCTGGGGTCTTTATCCAGTCTATCCCCTGAGGAAGATTTCCCTTCTTTTTCTACCAGTTTAGGTCTGTCTTGACTGATGGTGGAATGTTTACAGTCCTGTCTAGGGATGATTGCTTTCAATCCCAAATACTTAATACTTGACTCCAAGGCATGGTGAGCATGCAAGAAGTAAGGATCCCCAGAATACTGATTGCTCTTCGGATCGAACATCTGTGAAGGGTTTAAAATGCAGAAATCTTCTCTATCAGAGAATCTACTTTGTCTAGAGGCAAAAGTGTCTTCTGGGAGGTTGAATTTAACAATATGCCCAGGAATCTTATTTTTGTGGATGGAGTAAGAACTGATTTTTTTATGTTTATCAGCCACCCAAGATTGGCAAGGAAACTGATAAATTCCTCTGTTGCAGAACTAAATTCCCTTGAACTGCCGATAACTAGAAAGTCGTCTAGTTACAGTATGGGATCACAGTTATACAGTACAGACCAAAAATTTGGATACACCTTCTCATTTAAAGAGTTTTCTGTATTTTCATGACTATGAAAATTGTAGATTCACACTGAAGGCATCAAAACTATGAATTAACACATGTGGAATTATATACTTAACAAAAATTGTGAAACAACTGAAAATATGTCTTATATTCTACTGTAGGTTCTTCAAAGTAGCCACCTTTTGCTTTGATTACTGCTTTGCACACTCTTGGCATTCTCTTGATGAGCTTCAAGAGGTAGTCACCTGAAATGGTATTCCAACACTCTTGAACTAGTTCCCAGAGATGCTTAGCACTTGTTGGCCCTTTTGCCTTCACTCTGCGGTCCAGCTCACCTCAAACCATCTCGATCGGGTTCAGGTCTGGTGACTGTGGAGGCCAGGTCATCTGGCGTAGCACCCCATCACTCTCCTTCTTGGTCAAATAGCCCTTACACAGCCTGGAGGTGTGTTTGGGGTTATTGTCCTGTTGATAAATAAATGATGGTCCAACTAAACGCAAACTGGATGGAATAGCATGCTGCTGCAAGATGCTGTGGTAGCCATGCTGGTTCAGTATGCCTTCAATTTTGAATAAATCCCCAACAGTGTCACCAGCAAAGCACCCCCACACTATCACACCTCCTCCTCCATGCTTCACGGTGGGAATCAGGCATGTAGAGTCCATCCGTTCACCTTTTCTGCGTCGCACAAAGACACGGTGGTTGGAACCAAAGATCTCAAATTTGAACTCATCAGACCAAAGCACAGATTTCCACTGGTCTAATGTCCATTCCTTGTGTTCTTTAGCCCAAACAAGTCTCTTCTGCTTGTTGCCTGTCCTTAGCAGTGGTTTCCTAGCAGCTATTTTACCATGAAGGCCTGCTGCACACAGTCTCCTCTTAACAGTTGTTGTAGAGATGTGTCTGCTGCTAGAACTCTGTGTGGCATTGACCTGGTCTCTAATCTGAGCTGCTGTTAACCTGCGATTTATGAGGCTGGTGACTCGGATGAACTCTCCGCAGCAGAGGTGACTCTTGGTCTATCTTTCCTGGGGCGGTCCTCATGTGAGCCAGTTTCTTTGTAGCGCTTGATGGTTTTTACGACTGCACTTGGGGATACTTTCAAAGTTTTCCCAATTTTTCGGACTGACTGACCTTCATTTCTTAAAGTAATGATGGCCACTCGTTTTTCTTTACTTAGCTGCTTTTTTCTTGCCATAATACAAATTCTAACAGTCTATTCAGTAGGACTATCAGCTGTGTATCCACCTGACTTCTGCCCAACACAACTCATGGTCCCAACCCCATTTATAAGGCAAAAAATCCCACTTATTAAACCTGACAGGGCACATCGGTGAAGTGAAAACCATTTCAGGTGACTACCTCTTGAAGCTCATCAAGAGAATGCCAAGAGTGTGCAAAGCAGTAATCAAAGCAAAAGGTGGCTACTTTGAAGAACCTAGAATATAAGACATATTTTCAGTTGTTTCACACTTTTTTGTTAAGTATATACCCGTATTTTTCGCTTTATAAGACGCACCTGATGATAAGACGCACCTAGGTTTTTGAGGAGGAAGATAAGAAAAAAAATAGTTTGAACCAAATGGTGTGCTTTTGGTGGGTTTTGAACTAATAGGGGATCTGTGGATGACACTGTTATGGGGATCTGTGGATAGCACACTGTTATGGGAGATCTGTGGATGGCACTGTTATGGGGGATCTGTGGATGACACTGTTATGGGGATCTGTGGATGGCAATGTTATGGGGGATCTATGGATGACACTGTTATCGGGGATCTATGGATGACACTGTTATGGGAGATCTGTGGATGGTGCACTGTTATGGGGGATCTGTGGATGGTGCACTGTTATGGGAGATCTGTGGATGGTGCACTGTTATGGGAGATCTGTGGATGGTGCAGTGTTATGGGGGATCTGTGGATGGTGCACTGTTATGGGGGATCTCTGGATGACACTGTTATGGGGGATCTCTGGATGACACTGTTATGGAGGATCTGTGAATGAAGCACTGTTATGGGGGGATCATTGAATGATGTACTGTTATGAGACTATAACCCCCATCATCATAAAGAATTCAGCCATGAACTGCAGTACATTGGTGTATTGTTAAGGATGAGGGGGGTTATAGTCACATTAAATATAAACACTGTCCAGGGACTGTACCATTATTGGCCTGTGTTTTTATTAAATATGACTATAACCTCCCTCATCCATAGGCATACACCCATGTACTGCAGTACATTGGTGCATTCCTATAGATGAGGGGAGTTATAGTAACATTTTACACACATTTTATTTTTAGACAAGCCCATGAGCTGTCACTCACCTCGGACTTCAGGTGACAGGCCAGGGAATAGCACAGGGCGACAGAGGCCAGTAAAACTCCGTCTCTTTGTCCCTCACAGCAGGAGCGCCGGAGCTCTGTAACTGCGGCGCTCATGGTACAGCAGTGAAAGGGAGTAAGCTGATTGGTGGAGGCAGGGAGCAGCAGTAGTTCCCGCCGGCGCACACCTCCAATCAGCGCTGCATACATACAAGCGGCAATGCAGAGGAGAAGAACTGCTCTCCTCTCTTCTCCTCTTCCTCTGGTATGGAGCGGACCCGGCCGGCAGATCTGTGGTAAGGACGCAAGGGCTGGCAGCATTCAGCCTCACTGTATGCTTAACTACTGCTGCCGCCCACCCCACACTTAATAAGCACGCTCAGGAGCAGGCGTACCAACAGCTCCTGCTTTCCGGCCATCTTGATTTGAGGCACATTCGCTTTATAAGACGCACTGACTTTTTCCCCCCACTTTGGGGGGAAAAAAAGTGCGTCTTATAAAGCGAAAAATACGGTAATCCCACATGTGTTAATTCATAGTTTTGATGCCTTCAGTGTGAATCTACAATTTTCATAGTCATGAAAATACAGAAAACTCTTTGAATGAGAAGGTGTGTCCAAGCTTTTGGTCTGTACTGTACCTTTTCTGCAAAGGAAGGCTATCATTTCTACTACTAGTTTGGTGAAGACCCTGGGGGCTGAGGATATGCTGAAAGGGAGAGCCGTGTACTGAAAATGATAAAAAAACAACTTTGGTATCTCTTACCGCAAATTTTAAGAATTTTTGGGAATTTTGATGAATTGGCACATGGTAGTAATGAGAGAATGAGAGAAACCGTGGAGGAAACAGATTCCATTTTGAATTTCCTGTATGTTGACCTGTTCAACGGTTTTAAATTTATTATGGTGCGGTAAGAACCATCAGGTTTCTTAACTAGAAAGAGTCTTGAATAAAACCCCTTTCTCTTTTCGAGGTTTGGGACTCTTGTGACCACTCCTGATCTTATTTGGTCATGAATGCCTTGCCAAATCCTTAACTGTGTTTATTCTGGGGGTTGAGGATGAAACCTCGACTTTTGCCTCCTCTTGTATGGCCCCAGCGGTTAGATTTATCCCTCCCTCTGTATGACCCGAAAGGGTTTCTTTTTAGATTCCTTCTCATCGGGAAACCCCTTTTTCATATCAGTAGCATTCTCAAGTATTTTGTCTAGAACTGGACCAAATACAAACTACCCTGAGAAGGCGATAGAACACAATTTGGATTTAGAAGCCTCTTCAGCTGACCAGGACCGCCTCCATAGTGCTCTTCTCGTGGCGTTAGAAAATGCCGCATCGGGGTGCGTGGCCGGACATGGAGGAGTGAGGAAGCTCAACACATGAGCTCCGCTGCATCCCCTAAAGCAATAGGCTGCCATCCACTACCACCGATGGGCAAATCCACAAGAAAAGGTCGAGCAAAGCCATCTGCTCCCCTGGATCCCTCACAGGGCGATCTAAATGAATATTTCGCCAGGCAACCCCTATCTTTCACTGGGGGCCTGGCGGGCCTCGCTTCAGGCGCACAAGACAGCGCCGGCGCTTCCCCGCGGCAGATCGCTACTCCACCTCCATTCTCTCCCTTACAAATCCAGCCGCGGGGACGCCTTTCCCAATCAGTACCCCCACTCCCCTCACCTGCTAACCTGTACCAGCTGAGCTCTTCTCCTCTGCTGCTGACCGGAGGGGACATGGAGGAATCCCTGCAGCGCGCCAGTGAACCCCACGTGCACCAGGAAGATGCTGCCTCTGCTTCCAGGGACACTGTGAGAGGTCCAGAACCTGCTGCCCTGCAGACATCACAGCAAGTACTGCTTCATTTGGGGCCCCCCCTGGGTCCCACATCACTTAATGCACCCCATAACAGTCATGGACTGCCCTTGAGAGCCACAGACGCTCCCTTCTGCCCTCTAGGAGCGCCCCCCTCCCCTCTGAGAGAGCCATCTCCCCATTCTCAGCCCTTGGGTGCAAAACCTGCGACCCTCAGAGATCCAGAAACGGCTCAGCCACTCCATGTTGCCGCCCTCCCGACTACCCATCACTCCCCTACAACAAAAGTAAGCGGTCCTCTATCCCCACCTCCCTCCCCAGACCCATCTCTGGAGGCATCCCTCCACTGGTCCACGGGATCATTTTGGGATGGATCCCATCCTCCGGTATCTGATCTGGGCTCCCTGGCCCATTCACCAGGCCCAAAAGCTCCTCCTAATGTGGCCTCCAACCTGGCTTCACAGCCTCCGCGAAATACACCATGCACTCACTCTGTGCAAGTGATATCATCACCTGACAACAACTCTAGACCACCTACTATGGTGGATTTACGTGCCCTTATACATTCAGTGCCCTCAAAAGAAGACCTATCTATCTTTGCAGCTAACATTCTCTTAACTCCGCACAGACCTGTCTGCCCTTTCCGATCGGGTAGACACAATCACACAAGATCATACAACACTGACTGCTGAAGTCAAGGCTCTGAAAGTTACAACACAATCCCATGAAGAGCAGATGTTCGCCCTTCAGCAACATCTTGACGACATAGAAAACAGAGGACGTCGAAACAATCTCCGTATACGGGGACTTCCCGAAACAGTAACCACCTCTTCCTTACTGCCCACTGTTGTTGCAATTTTCAATGATCTCCTGGAACGTCCTTCAACCACTCCTATTGAAATTGATAGAGTTCACAGAGGTCTGCGGCCCCCAGCACCGGATGGGTCCAGACCCAGAGACGTCATTTGCCGCATTAATTTCTAGGCAATCAAGGAGCAGATCCTTTACAAAGCTCGCCAACATCCCTCGATGACTTTTGACAGGACTCCTATCATGATGCTACAGGACCTATCTCGTTATACCCTGGCCCAACGGCCGCCTTGAGGCCTCTTCTCAACATGCTCCGAGACCACGACATTCCATACCGCTGGGGCTACCCTTTTGCGCTTATTGCTGGTCACAAAGGACAATCCGCAACGTTCCGGAGCCCAGCGGATCTCTCCTCCTTTCTTCAAAAGCTCGACCTCCCAATAATGAAGCTAGGGCCGTGGCCCTCACTTATCACCCCGTCTTCTAGTACCTCTCAGCGTCCACCTGCATCGCAAGTCTCGCGGATCAGGGACTCGGGAATGCCATCTCGCTTCCCTAGAGGAAGACGTGAACGCCATCCGGACCCATCTCGTACCTCCTTGCTGGTGCCATACAACTAAGATCTTCACTCTGTAGGACTCTTATGATCCTGATTTGTATATCCTATTGCCCTAACTAGATCGTCCATTCTATGCGATTGCCTTTGGGTTTGCTGTTATTCTCTTTTCTTAGCTTCATGTTGAGTGGGATTAGAAAATGTTGCATCGGGGTCCGTGGCCGGACATGGAGAAGTGAGGACGCTCAACACATGAGCTCCGCTGCATTCCCTAAAGCAATCGGCTGCCATCCACTACCACCGATGGGCAAATCCACAAGAAGAGGTCGAGCAAAGCCATCTGCTCCCCTGGATCCCTCACAGGGCGATCTAAATGAATATTTCGCCAGGCAACCCCTATCTTTCACCGGGGGCCTGGCGGGCCTCTCTGCAGGTGCACAAGATGGCGCCGGCACTTCCCCTCGGCAGATCGCTACTCCACCTCCATTCTCTCCCTTACAAATCCAGCCGTGGGGACGCCGCTCCCAATCAGTACCCCCACTCCCCTCACCTCTCAGCGTCCACCTACATCGCAAGTCTCGCAGATCAGGGACTCGGGAATGCCATCTTGCTTCCCTAGAGGAAGTCGTGAACGCCATCCGGACCCATCTCGTACCTCCTTGCTGGTGCCATACAACTAAGATCTTCACTCTGTAGGATTCTTATGATTCTGATTTGTATATCCTATTGTCCTAACTAGATCGCCCATTCTATGCGATTGCCTTTGGGTTTGCTGTTATTCTCTTTTCTTAGCTTCATGTTGAGTGGATGATTATCATGTTTTATTATTCACTGTTAGGGGTTGCGGCGGACTCTCTTCTGCTTGACTGCCACTTTCTCCGAGTTGTTTGAGACACTCCCCTGGGATCTGGTATTCCTGGTGACTGCCTCTTCTGACCTATTGGTCTCCTCTTGATACACGGTAGTTGTCCTTGCTTAGTTCAAAGGTACCTCCCTCACCCCCCCCCCTTTTTTTTTTTTTCCCCCCCTCCTAAATTCTCTCCTCTTGTGTCTTCCCATAACCCTGACCATGTCATCCTTGAAGATCGCGTCCTTTAATGCAAAAGGCCTCAACACCCCGGAGAAAAGGTCGCAAATTCTCCATCATTTTCACTGGCAACAGGTACAACTTATTTGTTTTCAAGAAACCCACTTTAAAAAGGTTCTGCCTCAAAATCAGGTTTCCTTTCTCACTGACTTCATTGACAAGGTGCTTCCCCTGGCATGCGGAACAGTAATACTCTGTGGAGACTTAAACCTTACTCTAGACCCCATGCTTGATAATTCCTCCGGGCGCACCGCTCTCTCCTATTAGGCGATTAAAAAAGTTAAACGGGCTTTCTTGCAATTACAGCTAGGTGACTCATGGCGTATTCAGCACCCCACAGATAAAGACTACACTTACTACTCTCCGCCTCACTCTTCATACAACTGCATTGATTATATATTAATTCAGCACCGGGCCCTATCTTGGTTAGAGTCTACCCGCATGGGCAATATTTTGTGGTCCGATCTTGCACCAGTTTATTGCTCTCTTAAACTCCCCTATCTCACAAGGGGGCAGTGGACGTGGAGATTGAATGAGTCCCTCCTTCTTGACTCGGTCTGTGCTGCTGATATTTCCCAAACTATCACAAACTTCCTAGCTGATCATTCACAAGATGTCACTCCCTTGCCTATGCAATGGGAGGCTCTCAAATGTGTTCTACGCGGTGTCTTTATTAAACATGTTGCCTGCCTCAAGAGGGAGAAGGCTCATTCGCTCACTATTGCCCTACAAAAAGTAGTCACAAAACTCACTAATAAATAGGAAGATACAACCAGATGAATCGTTCTGGAGACACCAATACATATATAACAAAGCACAAAATGGAACTCCTAAAACATTTGTATTTTAATAGGTATACATTAAAAGGACCGTCATAATGCGGTACCACAAGATGAGCAAATAAAGGAAAGATGCGCTGAAGCCAACAAAGACCCTAGTCTGACCCTGTAAGGCCCTAGGGTAGGCCCTTTGCCCAGGGATACCTCCTAATGGTGGGGGTACCCTGTCCCCGTACCTAACCTGCAGGCCCTAGAGAAACCCCTAAACACTGCAGGACTAGGGGTGAATTGAGATATGACCCCAATAAATAGAAACAGACAATAACCCCAACGCGTTTCGCTCCCGTCTGTGCTCCTCAGGGGGAAATAAACGAACAATATACAAACAGGGAACTGGATAAAGTAGGCACACCCCCAGAAAATAGACTCCCAACTGGGACATATACTTGCCACCTCAGACCCGATAAAGCGGTCCACAAAAGGAACCTAAAATAAAGATGTACATAGATATAGATAAAACAAAACAGGTGGTATGGCAAAAATACTGAACTAAATGCAGAGATTAATAAGGACAAAACAAACACTTACATTGGTGGCAGTGTGATGCACGCTCATCCCAGGTGGCGGTATGCACAATATGTTACCGCCACGCTGGGATTAAATAGAGCGGTGCGGCCGTACATCCGGCGGAGGCCGAGCGCTGGGTGGAACGCACGCCGAAAGAAGGTTCGTTCCACCAAAGCCAAATGACAGACCGGAAGCGGAAATAACCGCCTCCGGAGGCCGGAGGGACGGCAATGGAAATGCGTACAAATGCGTTCCACGACGCAGAGGAACAGAAAAGGCATAAGGTGGAACACACATGCGTTCCACAGCGCCTGGAGTAATACATGCAAAGAAAGGGTGGCAGTAAATAACAAGTGGGAGGGGATGGACTTAAAAAAGAAATAAGATATAACAAAACAATAGACCAGATACATATGGATAGTCAATGAGATGCAATGGGGCAAACTCCCCACAAAAACTGAATTTGGTAGTTTATTCGCTACCAGGCTACACATGAAGCCGTCAAAGGCACAGAGTACTGAAAAAAGAACAAAAAAAAAAAACGCTCATTCTATGAAACAAGTGTAAGATAGTAGCTCATTCAATGAAACAAAAATAGGTTAACCGCTCATTCAATGAAACAAGTATAGGTTAACCTTTCATTAAGGCCTGCAGGTGACTGGGACCGGAAGTGGTAAATCCATTCAGTCTCTTTCAGTAAAATCTTCCGATCCCAGTCACCTTTACGGGGCGACCGAGGCACCAACTGTAGAGCAGAAAAATGCACTGTACTAAGGTCGCCCCCATGACAGATATTAAAGTGATTGGCTACTGGGGTGTCGTGTTCATTCTTGATGTCATTGACATGCTCAAGTATCCTCTTCCTAAACTCACGACTGGTTTTTCCTATATAATCAAGTGGGCAGGAACACTGGCAGATATAGATCACCCCAGTGCTCCTGCAGTTGATAAAATCCCCAATAGTGTAGTATAGGAGGGTAGTCGAGCATGTCACCTCCTTAGTGGTATGCACAAAGGAACAAGCCTTACAATTTCCGCATCTAAAGACCCCCGATGGTTTCCTATCCAACCAGGTCCCTTCTTTTTTAGGGGTAGTGTAAAAACTATGTACCAGTCGATCCTTAAGACTTCTCCCTTTTCTATAGGTAACCTGGGGGTAGGGGGAAATGGCTTTGCATAAATCCTGATCCATCAAAAGGATGGGCCAGAATTTATTGAGGACAGACTTCACTTCTTTGTTTGCAACGTCAAAAGTAGAGATCAAACGAATAGTTGACGACTGGTCATTGTCACGTATCCGTGGGATGAGAAGATCATCTCTATTAAGACTTTCCACTTCCCGAAAAGCCTTCCCCAAAACTGTGTTGGGGTAACCCCTAGCCCTCAAACGGTTACGGAGCTGTTTAGACGTCTGTAAAAAAGTATTGTGGTCAGAGCAATTCCTGCGGATACGCAGGAACTGCCCTTTGGGAATCCCACACTTCAATGAACGAGGGTGGTAGCTGTCCCAATGGAGAATACTGTTAGTGGAGGTAGGTTTACGAAAAAGGGAGGTCACCAAATGGTTATTGAGAACTTGTACACTCAGATCAAGGAAAGTCAACGACTCATCGTCAATGATGGAGGTAAAGAATAGGCCGATATCATTATCGTTAAGACTAGACATGAATGCCGCAAACCTAGTCTTACTACCATTCCAGATTAAAAATACATCTTCGATGTAACGTGTCCAAAACGCCACATCGATGTTGAATATGTGAAAATGATCTGCAAAAACAACAGTGTCCTCCCACCAGCCCAGGAAGAGGTTGGCATACGACGGGGCACAGGGACTCCCCATCGCAGTCCCCCTGAGCTGGTGGTAGAAGACTCCGTTGAACGTAAAATAATTATGTGTCAAGGTAAAAAGAAGAAGGTCCAAAATAAACTGATTATGTCTCAGATATTGGGTGCCCCTAGTGTTAAGAAAGTAAGTTACTGCTTGTATACCTCTGTCATGGGGGATAGAGGTATAGAGGGACTCAACATCGATACTAGCCACTTTGGAACCTGGGTCAAAGTTCAAATACTCGATTTTGCGGAGAAAGTCCATACTGTCACGGGTGTGGGAAGGTAGAGCAGTGACAAACTTACTCAAAATTTTGTCGATGTACAGGCCACAATGATGGGTAAGAGAACCCACCCCCGAGACAATAGGACAACCCTTTAAGTTCTCCAGTCCTTTATGGACTTTTGGCAAAGCATAAAATGTGGCAATCGATGGAGCAGTTGGAAGTAAGAAATTAAATTCAGTCTCACTAATAACTTTATCCTTAAGGCCTCCATTAAGAATCTGTTGGAGTGAATTGAGAAAAGGGACAGTGGGGTCAGACATGAGAGTACGATAACTCTTAGTATCGCCCAACAAGTTCAAACACATTTTCACATATTTACCATGATCCAAAATCACCAAGTTGCCTCCTTTATCAGAAGGTTTAATAATTAACTCATGGTTCTGTTCAAGACTCCTCAGTGCGTGAAATTCCTGTCTGGAAAGATTAAAGTCGGAAGAAACAGGTACATTAATTTTGTCCAGTTCCGCAGTGACTAGTTTCAAAAAGATGTCGATGTGCTCAGTGTTCACAGGTGGAGGTGTCTTTGTACTGGCCAGTCGAAGGTCCGTGAAGGGGCCATCCCCTGGTAACCGAGCACTCTCTTCCCAGAGATCCATAAGGACCTTGAGATCTGGGAAGTCATCTGGGTGTATCCCAGCCTTAAGACAAGAATCCCGATTAGTATGTTGATAAAATTTAAACCACTTAAGGCGTCTACAAAAGAGATTCAGATCTTTAGTCCAAACAAAAGGATTAAAACTAGTGGTGGGTACAAACGATAAGCCCTTTTTTAGGACACGCATGTCAAGCTCACTCAAGGGATACTTAGATAAATTGATTATTTGTAGGGCATCACTGGGCGCACATCTGGTTTCGGCCGATCCCTCAAATGATACGGTGTTGGGTTCGCCCCTAAAAAAGATTGCCCCTGTGATGGTACTTGTGCAGAGGATGGGGCGGCAGAGGATGACGAAGACCCAAAAGAAATATTGGGTCCTTGTCCAGTATATGGACGATTCCATCCTTGCCACTTCTTATTACTCCTACAGGGTTTATTTTTAGGCCGGGATACAGTCGATTTATCTGAATCAGAGAAGTCAGAGGAAGAAACCTCTGATTCCGTCAGATTACTCTGTATATTGGGGAACGTGTAGGCCCTGTTTTCCTTGAAATCATTCAAGTCCCTAATAAACTGACGATGTTTACGTTCCTTCATCAGTAATTGATACTTCTCAACCAAAGTTTTTAGGGACTCCTCATGCTTATTGAACTCGGGGTCAGATTTGAATTTCAAAGCTGACTCAATAAGCCCTTTTAGCACAGCAGAAGATTTGTCAAAAGAGACCTTCTCCTCTTCTAACAAAAGATTCATCAGTCTGCTGGAACTTTGTGTCAATTCAAGTTCCCATTTTGTAGTCAGTTGTGGTGAATTAATGCGTGGCGCTGGTTTAATTCGGATACGTAGTCCCTTAGGTACAATTTGGTGGGAAATATAACTCTCCAAAGATCTTATCTCCCACCAAGATTGAATGTTGTTTCTGTAACCAATATATAACTCTTTGAAAATTTGTTTACAATTAGAAGGAACGGATAGATTAGGCAATTCTTTTTCAGAAAAGATGTCCTGTGCCTCTTATAATAAGGCCTCAGTAAATACACTGCCGGTCAAAAAGCTAGCCATTAAGAATTACTAAAACAGTCACAAAACTCACTAATAAATAGGAAGATACAACCAGATGAATCGTTCTGGAGACACCAATACATATATAACAAAGCACAAAATGGAACTCCTAAAACATTTGTATTTTAATAGGTATACATTAAAAGGACCGTCATAATGCGGTACCACAAGATGAGCAAATAAAGGAAAGATGCGCTGGAGCCAACAAAGACCCTAGCCTCCCTCGAGCTGACCCACAAGCGCACTCTTTCCCAACCCTTACTGCGTGATCTTCAGAATGCCCGCATGGAGGCCAAACGTTTGCTGGAGACCTCTTACAGGCGAATGATACAAACATGTCGTAGCAAATTCTACGAATACGGAAACAAAAGTGGGCGAATGTTGGCCAGAGCTCTGAGGGGGCAACTTGCTACATCTCACATCCCAGTCATCAAACGCTCTGATGGCTCTTTGGCCCATACTACCCCGGATATCGCATCCTCCATTCACACTTTTTATTCAAATCTCTACAATTTACCACCCTCCACCGCCCCACGGGATTCTCCTCTTTCCTCCTCCATCCGTTTATCTGCAGAGGACTCAGCATCCCTTGAAACTCACATAGCAGTTATTCCCAAACCTGGCAAAGACCCACAGGTCTGTGCGAGTTATCGCCCAATTTCTCTATTGAACGTTGATTTAAAGATATTTGCCAAACTGATAGCGAATCGATTGAATCCCTTTCTACCCTCCTTAATCCATCTTGACCAGGTGGAGTTTGTGCCGGGGAGGGAGGCTAGAGACAATACCCTTAAGACACTTGATATCATTCACTACGCTAAGGCCCACCAGATCCCTCTTATGGTCCTTTCTCTAGATGCAGAAAAGGCCTTTGATCGTATATCATGGCAAGCCCTCCACTCTACTTTATCACATATAGGTCTTGGCCCATGGCTCACGTCTAAAATACTTGCATTATATCAAACTCCGTCTGATAGAATTAAAGGGTTTCTGCAGTTGTTTAAAACTGATGATCTATCCTCTGGATAGATCATCAGCATCTGATCAGCGGGGGTCTGACACCCGGGATCCCTGCCAATCAGCTGTTTGAGAAGACAACTGCAGAACCCCTTTAAAATTAATGGCACACTCTCTCCTGTCTTTTCAATACACAACGGAACTCGCCAAGGATGCCCGTTATCTCACCTGCTCTATATTCTAGTCACCTTTTATCTGCAATACGCGACAATCCTGATATCTCTGGCATCAGTATTGGAAACAACGAGTACAAATGTGCGGCCTTTGCAGACGACCTTTTGCTGTACATCACTAATCCTCATATCTCCCTTCCTTCTCTCCAGAATGAAATATCCCGCTTTGGACTATGGTCTAACTTTAAAATTAGTATGTCTAAATCCTCCGCCTTGAACGTCTCACTGCCCCAAACCCTGGTCTCCAACTTAAAATCCTCCTTTCCCTTTTCATGGCCTGCACAGGGTATTTCCTACCTGGGTATTAAAATCCACTCTGATTTATCGAAGCTATATAAAGATAACTTTGCTCCACTCCTCTTCAGATTACAAAAAGATCTTGACATTTGGCACCATAAGGATTTCTCTTGGTTTGGCAGAATAAGCATCATCAAAATGAATCTTCTCCCGAAATTGCTTTATCTTCTGCAAACTATTCCAATCCGTTTACCTGCTACATTTTGGGCCCAAATCCGTAGATGCTATACAAAATTTGTTTGGTCTCCAGGTAGACCGCGTATACGTCGGGACATTCTTACTCGCCCCAAGGAGGCGGGAGGATTGGGTCTACCGGATTGTAGATTATATTATCACTCCTGCGCATACGCCCGCCTATTGGATATGTTCCGCCTTAATAATCCAAAATCCTGGGTCCGTATAGCCGTGGAATGCTCCTCTGTCACAGTTACAGCCGTCCCCTGGTTGATGGGCCCTCTGCGTGACCATTTATCCTCTCTATCTTTTACAGCAAAACATACCTTTGCAGTGCTGGACTCAATTGGTCCAAACTACTCCCTTATTGCTCCCATTGGGCCTCTCACCCCGGTGACAGACCACCCTTTATTTCCTCCAGGGAAATAATCATCCTCTTAATTCCTTAATCAGTCTAAAACCCATCCTCTATGATTCTGTCAGGTACTATCGGGAACCTCACTGAAACCTCTATCCTCCATTCTAAACAATACTGCTCCTTCCCCACAACATCCATTTTGAATACCTCCAACTCCGACATTTTTATGCTGCTACTCGTCCCACACACAAACTCTCCAGGAAATTAACAGCCTTTGAGCAATTTTGTCTAGCGCCTTTAGGGGTATTCCGAGATATTTCATCTGTATATAAATTGCTAGTCCAACAAAGAACCACTCAACCACCTTCCTTCTGTAGAGCATGGGAGACCAACTTAAATATCCACTTAACCCAAGCTCAATGGCACAAAGGCTATTTGCTCTCACATAAAGCTTTGATATCCACAAAATCCCAAGAAACTTCCTATAAAATAATATCACGTTGGTACAGGGTGCCCTCACTTTTGCATAAATGGTTCCCTTCGGTTTCTGATCGCTGTTGGAAATGTGGCGTGGAAGAGGGAAGGCTGCTCCACATCTGGTGGCAATGCCCGGTCTTACGCAATTACTGGGATTCCATTCACAAAGCCATATGTGAGGTGACGAGTATCCCGTTTCCGAACTCCCCAGAAGTTTTTCTATTATATGTCTTTGACCTTAACATTCCTGCGTACAAATAATCTCTCCTCAAATACCTTATCCAAGCAGCTAAGACGGTGATCCCTCGCCATTGGAAAGAAACAGCCCCACCTACTGTAGAGGAATGGTTTGAGGAGGTTATGTTACACCAAAGAATGGAAGAACTAATTATTCACACTCCCCAAGAGCTTGACCACTTTCTAAAAGTGTGGAGCCCTTGGGATTCTTTCCGTTCCTCGGGCACATATCAAAACATATGAGCACTTGTAAGTTGGCGACCGCCGACTAATGTGTTATTACTTCTCATGGCTTTTCTTGCCTTCACTGTTCTCTTAATACCGATTCTTCATAATGTCTAATGCATACTTCATTATATGGATACAGAATGCATGTTCAATATCTAATGATGGCTTGTATACCACCTATTCCTCTTGAAACAATATGATTTATTCAAAGACTTCGCCTGTCAATTTACATGTTTGGAAAAAATGTCTGAAAAACTCAATAAAACATTTGAATTAGAAAATGCCGCATCTGTGGCAGCAAAGCATACGGATTCAGCTGAGGCATCGGCTAAAAAGGCGGTGGTGGATTTCAATAAAGGAATGGAATTGATGGGGTTTTATTTTTTAAATGTCCCTCTAATTCTGCCAACCAGAAATACAGAAGTGGCAGCAATGTTAGTTTTAACTCCAAACATTGAAGCTTCCCAAGCCTTCCTTAATAGGGAGTCTGCCTTGCAATCCATAGGATCAGATAACCTGAATATCAATCTTGGGGATTTCATCAAAAATCTTACATTCGGCTGGTTCAAGCCTCTTTTCTGGTTTGATCCATTCATCCAGGATCATATCCTTGTCATTTACATTAAAGGGAAATACCTTTGTTCTTTTTGAACGTAGACCCCCAAACATTTCATCCTGAACCATACGTGGTTTAGGCACATCTTCTATACCCATAGTGGATCTGATAGCCCTGAGTAACTCCTCCATCTCCTCTGAGGAAAATAAATATTTTTTCTCATCTTCAATAACTTCCCCCTCAGACATCAAATCTTCCTCCAAAGCTTGTCTAGATGTAGAAGCTTCCTCGTCAATATCCTCTGGGTCAGAGGAGGATTGTACGGAAAGTTTAGGCTTTTTAGGTGGAGGAATGGAGGGACCCGGAGTACTCAAGGAGGCTAAAGAGCTTTTAATCTCTTCCTGGATCAAGGACTTCATCTCAAAAAGGATAGATAGTTGCTCCTCTTTTAAAACATCAGAGATGCAGGATTTGCATAGCTTCTTTTTATAATTATCAGGGAGTCTCTTGGCACAGGTAGTGCACTTCTGAGACCAGGATTTAGATTTAGGTTCTTTAGGTCCCGGTAGAACAGACGAGCAACCAACTAATAAAACAAGTAGGGTAAAAAGAGCCATACTCCCCCAAGGGGAACTTACGAGGGGTGCAACCGGAGAGGCATCAGAGCCCTCCTGACGGGATGCAGGAGCCTCAGACGCCGACATGGTAGCGGGGATGCCTCTTCTGAGCCGCATGCCCGCTTCCTGATAATCCTCCTGGTGTCTGACATCATCATTCAGGGCCCTGGGGCGCGCTGTAACTCTTTCCCCCTCGATCCTCGATACCGGACTGAGAAGGGAAGAGCGCGGTAACTGAAGACACGTGTGACCCACGTGATCCCCATGTCGGCGTTCTGCTTCCTACAGTGGTAGAAGGGAGACCACATCTCATGGAGGGAACGCAGGCTCCAGCATAAGCCAGAACGAGCAACCCTGTAGCTCCCACTGCCCAGTTTTAGCCCCTGCTGCAGGAGGGCAGCGGGAGATTGAGGTAAACAAATAAAAAATAAAAATAAAATAACAAACTCTTCACCTCCACCAAGAGAGCCCTTTCTGCATGCTGACCCCTGAAGGGACAGGAAAAACACTGAGGGAGTTAGGGGGGTGGGGGCGTTTTAAACTCTCTCTCTGTGCTTTTCCTGCCCCTACATCTCTCACTTGTGGCCCTCATGGTGGATGGAATGGAAAAATGTATAAAGTTTGCGTCACACTAATCAAACAAATATATATAGTGTATGGCTTTTGGGACACTTAAAGAGGCTCTGTCACTAGGTTTTAACCTAAGTATTTAAATACATAGGTTAAAACCCCTTAACTTGTACATTTATAACATACCTTTATTGCAGAGTACAGCGCAGCGGTTGTGCTGGAAAACGAACTTTAAACTGTATGTTAATGAGCCTTCGGAGCACCGGGGGGCGGTGAAGAAGCGGTGCTCAGGAAGAAAGAGCCCGCCCCCCGGTGCTCCGCAGTTCGATCGCGCCGGCGCATGCGCAGAAGCGCTTGCAGTGCTGAACACTGCAAGCGCTTCTATCCTTGTGCGCACGCGCCGGCGCGATCGAACTGCACAGGCGCGGGATTTCAGCGCTAGGCCGAACGGTCTAGCGCTGTCAATCTATTTCCAGAGGGGCGTGGACTTCGGCATGGGGGAGAGCCTTGGGCCCCGGGGGCGGTGAAGAAGCGGTGCTCAGGAAGAAAGAGCCCGCCCCCCGGTGCTCCGAAGGCTCATTAACATACAGTTTTAAGTTCGTTTTCCAGCACAATCGCTGCGCTGTACTCTGCAATAAAGGTATGTTATAAATGTACAAGTTAAGGGGTTTTAACCTATGTATTTAAATACATAGGTTAAAACCTAGTGGCAGAGCCTCTTTAACTGTATAAAAGACACTCTTTATTTGTTCATATTAAAATGGGCTGGGAAAAGGGACGCCCACCCCCAAATATATAAATAAAGATTAAATCTGCACTTAAACCGTGCCTCTCTCTATAGGCCACTGACAGGTTCAGCTTAATCTTTGGAGCCAAGTACCAAAGGAGATTAGAGGAGAGTAACGTATGAGACTGGGAATCAGTCCTATTACAACTGAAAGCACAACCCCGACACTTCTATTATCATTATGTGCCCAGGGAATAGCCAAATCACAACTCCTCAAAAGCTCCCGTAATGGCTCCCTAACACAGCTATTGAGAGCAGGCTGTTTACTGAAACAAAATCACCACTGACTATCTATACCCTATGCTAAGGCTCAACACGTTTCTTTTATGCTCATCAGGAGCCTTCATAGATAGATAAACGATTGGCTACATAAAGAGCGCCTCACATGCCAGGTTCAGTGTGCGGGCAGCATATCTGGCACTGAACTACACACTCTCCACTATACAGAGGACACCCTATACACACACGCTCCACTATACAGAGCACAAATGTGCTCTGGGCAGACAGTGAGCCCCACTTGTGGTTCAGATGGAATACCAGCACTGGCCCTTTCTTCACCACATTATCGGTCCCCTGATGAATTGGTGATGTATACCAAAGAAACGCGTTGGGACATTTTATATGTTATTTTTTCCTAGCATATAGCGACTCCCTTCTCTCTCCCCCCTGACGAATTGCTGGGAGAGTTAGAGACACTCTAGCTAGGATGCCGCTACCTTAAGTGGTAAGGCCGCTTTTTTCATTATTGCAATGGTTTGTGGCATTAGGTGCACTGTGATTTTTCTTATATGTTTGTGGGCAATTGTTTTAATAAAAGTTATATTTTAAGCGTCAACCCTTTATTTATCTATTTTGTAGCTATACAGAGGAGACCCTATACAAACACACCACACTACAAAGAGGTCACCCTATACACACACACACTCCACTATACAGAGAACATCCTATACACACACACTCCACTATACAGAGAACATCCTATACACACACTCCACTATCCAGAGGACACCCTATACACACACCGCACTATACAGAGGACGCCCTATACACACACCACACTATACAGAGGACACTCTATATACACACAGCACTATACAGAGGACACCCTATACACACACCGCACTATACAGAGGACACCCTATACACACACACCGCACTATACAGAGGACACCCTATACACACAACAAACTATACAGAGGACAACCTATACACACACCACACATTATACAGAGGACACCCTATACACACAGCACTATATATATGACACCCTATACACACACACCGCACTATACAGAGGACACCCTATACACACACTGCACTATACAGAGGACACCCTATACACACAGCACTATATAGATGACACCCTATACACACACCACACTATACAGAGGACATCCTATACACACAGACCACACTATAAAGAGGACACCCTATACACACACGCACGCCACACTATACAGAGGACACCATATACACACACACACACACACACAGCACTATATAGATGACACCCTATACACAGACACACTGCACTATACAGAGGACACCCTATACACACACTCCACTATACAGAGGACACCCTATACACACACCGCACTATACAGAGGACACCCTATACACACAACAAACTATACAGAGGACAACCTATAAACACACCACACATTATACAGAGGACACCCTATACACACAGCACTATATAGATGACACCCTATACACACACACCGCACTATACAGAGGACACCCTATACACACACTGCACTATACAGAAGACACCCTATACACACAGCACTATATAGATGACACCCTATACACACACCACACTATACAGAGGACATCCTATACACACAGACCACACTATAAAGAGGACACCCTATACACACACGCACGCCACACTATACAGAGGACACCATATACACACACACACAGCACTATATAGATGACACCCTATACACAGACACACTGCACTATACAGAGGACACCCTATACACACACACCAAACTATACAAAAACACCCTATAGACACACCGCACTATATAGAGGACACCCTATACACACACACACCACACTATACAGAGGATACCCTATAGACACACCGCACTATATAGAGGACACCCTATACACACACACACACTGCCCTATATAGATGATACCCTATACACACACTGCACTATACAGAGGACACCCTATACACACACACTCCACTATACAGACTGCTGCCAGCACTGTACTCACCCCTCCTCTTTGGTCTCCTCCAGGCCACATGTGCAGTTCCTTCTTCTGCATGGGGTGCCTCTGCTCCAGAGCCAGCAGCAAGCCCCTCCCCCCAGAAATCCAGCAGTGAGCTGAATTGAGTGGGTGGGGCTAAAAGCTGTACACAGCGTTTACAGCAGAAACCTTTAGGACCTTTGGTGACGTTTGCCCACCTCAATCCACGCCCTCATCTTCTCTCTGGTTTCCTCACTGCGCCTGCGTCGAATACGGCACACTGTACTGTGATATATTTAGCGCAAGTGCAGTGAGGAAGCCCAGAGCCGCCGAGCTTCCTTCACTCACTGCGCCGAACACCAAGTCGGACGGCGCAGGCGCGAGATTTATAGTGCAGACAGGGCCAGCCTGAGGAGGTGAACGCTGGCCTTGCCCTGTCAATCAGGAAGATGAGAGTGTGGATTGAAGTGGGCAAACAGAGCCTCTAGGAGCAGGGGCAATGTTCCCTTGCTCCTAGAGGCTAATTAGCATATAATAAAAGTTTCAATTAAACAAAAACAGGAACACTGAGGAGAAAATAAATGGCATAGTTAGCATCAGGTGACATTTGCACATTAATAATGTCATCCTGTTTAATAGGGAAAAACTTGGTGACAGAAACTCTTTAAGGCCTACCCTTGGTTTGCGCACAACTCAGATAGGTAGCTCAATTTCAGAAGGTCCAGCCCAAGCCTTGGTCCTCCACTTACTTTATCTGTCCCACTTCAGTCTGGCTAAGGTGTCTGACTTCTGACGGAGGCAGCCCACTATATATATGTGTATATATAAAAAGAAAAAATAGGCAGCACACTCACTTCAAAAATAAAGTAAAAAAATCCTTTTATTTACCCATAGTGTGGGACCGCGACGTTTCGGCTCTAAACTGGAGCCTCCAGTTTAGAGCCAAAATGTTGTGGTCCCACATTATGGGTAAATAAAAGGATTTTTTTACTTTATTTTTGAAGTGAGTGTGCTGCCTATTTTTTCTTTTTATTAACTGGTCATTGTCAGACCCAGGGCTTGCACCTCTTTAGTAATAATTTTCCTGTGCTGCCATTTTTTCTATTACTCTGTGTATATACAGTACAGACCAAAAGTTTGGACACACCTTCTCATTCAAAGAGTTTTCTGTATTTTCATGACTATGAAAATTGTAGATTCACACTGAAGGCATCAAAACTATGAATTAACACATGTGGAATGACATACTTAACAATAAAGTGTGAAACAACTGAAAATATGTCTTATATTCTAGGTTCTTCAAAGTAGCCACCTTTTGCTTTGATTACTGCTTTGCACACTCTTGGCATTCTCTTGACTTTTTTTGTTTCCACTGTAACTGAGGCATTACACACAGACAGAGCTGATCAGGGTCTCCTTAGACCCTACAGCTCTGCTCCTGCCCCATGACACCCAGCGGTGACGTGACCGAGGAAGTGGCTCTGCTGCTTCCTGCTTCCTCTACCATGCGCTCATGCAGCGATCTGCTGCTGGCACAGGAGAAGGCAGAAGCAGTAATAAACTGCTCCTGTCGTCTCCTCAGGGTCCCCTCTGTGTCTCACAGCCAGGACCTGACCTGCTCCTACTAGATTGCAGGAGCTTTAATCCCAGCACGGCATATATACGTGCTATCTGGACGGTATGTACAGATAGGGCATACAGTGCCTTGCGAAAGTATTTGGCCCCCTTTTGGCACACCTTTTGCCACATTTCAGGCTTCAAACAAAAAGATATAACATTTTACATTTTTGGTGAAGAATCAAAAACAAGTGGGTCACAATTGTGAAGTGGAATGAAATTTATTGGATCATTTAAACTTTTTTTGTAATAATAAAACTGAAAAGTGGGGAGTGCAAAATTATTCGTCCCCCTTGCATTAATACTTTGTTGCGCCACCTTTTGCTGCGATTACAGCTGCAAGTCGCTTGGGGTATGTCTCTATCAGTTTTGCACATCTAGAGACTGAAATTCTTGCCCATTCTTTCTTGCAAAACAGCTCGAGCTCTTTGAGGTTGGATGGAGAGCGTTTGTGAACAGCAGTTTTCAGCTCTTTCCACATATTCTCAATTGGATTCAGGTCTGGACTTTGACTTGGCCATTCTAAGACCTGGATACGTTTATTTTTTAACCATTGCATTGTAGATTTTGCTTTATGTTTGGGATCATTGTCTTGTTGGAAGATAAATCTCCGTCCTAGTCTCAGGTCTTTTGCAGACTCCAACAGGTTTTCATCCAGAATGGTCCTGTCCATCTTCCCATCAATTTTAACCATCCTCCCTGTCCCTGCTGATGAAAAACAGGCCCAAACCATGATGCTGCCACCACCATGTTTGACAGTGGGGATGGTGTGTTCAGGGTGATGAGCTGTGTTGCTTTTATGCCAAACATATCGTTTTGCATTGTTTCCAAAAAGTTGGATTTCGGTTTCATCTGACCAGAGCACCTTCTTCCACATGTTTGGTGTGTCTCCCAGGTGGCTTGTGGCAAACTGGAAACGAGACTTTTTATGGATATCTTTGAGAAATGGCTTTCTTTTTGCCACTCTTCCATAAAGGCCAGATTTGTGAAGTGTTGGACTGATTGTTGTCCTATGGACAGACTCTCCCACATCAGCTGTAGATCTCTGCAGTTCATCCAGAGTGATCATGGGCCTCTTGGCTGCATCTCTGATCAGTCTTCTCCTTGTTTGAGATGAAAGTTTAGAGGGACGGCCGGGTCTTGGTAGATTTGCAGTGGTCTGATACTCCTTCCATTTCAATATGATCGCTTGCACAGTGTTCCTGGGATGTTTAAAGCTTGGGAAATCTTTTGGTATCCAAATCCGGCTTTAACCACTTCCCATCCGGGCCATTTACCCCCTTCCTGCCCAGGCCTAATTTTGCAAATCTGACACGTGTCACTTCATGTGGTAATAACTTTGGAACGCTTTTACTTATCCAAGCCATTCATAGATTGTTTTCTTGTGACACATTGTACTTTGTGTTAATGGTAAATTTGAGTCAATATATTTTACCTTTATTTATTTAAAAAAATCCAAAATTTACTGAAAATTTTGAAAAAAATCACAATTTTTAAATATTAATTTCTCTGCTTTTAAGTTGCATAGGGATATCTAATAAAATTGGTATTAATGAACATTCACCATATGTCCACTTTATGTTGGCATAGTTTTGGAAATGTAATTTTATTTTTTGAGGACGTTAGAAGGCTTCAAATTTTAGATGTAATTTTTAAGATTTTCATGAAAATTTCCAATACTTAATTTTAAAGGACCTTTGCAGTTCTAAAGTGACTTTGAGGGGCTTAAATAATAGAAACCTCCCATAAATGAACATATTTTAGAAACTACAGCCCCCAATGTAATCCAAACTGATTTTTACAAAGTTTGTTAACCCTTTAGATTTCCCACAGAATTAAAACAGAAGGAAGGTGAAATTTAAAAATAAATATATTTTTTTTGCAGATTTTCAATTTTTAATTCATTTTTTTTCTATAAGATTGCAAGGGTAAACCGCAAATCAAACCTAAATATTTATTTTCCTGATTCTGAAGTTTGCAGAAACACCCCATATGTGGTTGTAAACTGCTCTGTGACCGGCAGTAATGAGAGGGAGGTAGTACAAGCATTTGTGATGGCTTTGACAGCTTGTCAGAGTGATCAAAAGCCTGGAGGCCAGGAAAAAAGGTCTCAGGTTAAAGCTCCATGTTCTTGGCTGTCAGGAGGCAGCTGAGTCATGGAGCTTCTATGTACAGGTGCTGCACACAGGGGGCAAAGCTCAAGGACGTTTTAAAACGTCCATTCAGAGATAGAGATCCACTACCAGGACGTTTATAGTCAATGGGCAGACTGGAAGTGGTTAAACTTCTTCACAACAGTATCACGGACCTGCCTGGTGTGTTCCTTGGTCTTCATGATGCAGAACCCTGAGACTATCACAGAGCAGGTGCATTTATATGGAGACTTGATTACACACAGGTGGATTCTATTTATCCTCATCAGTCATTTAGGACAACATTGGATCATTCAGAGATCCTCAATGAACTTCTGGAGTGAGTTTTCTGAACTGAAAGTAAATGGTCCGAATAATTTTGCACGCCCAACTTTTCACTTTTATTATTACAAAAAAAGTTTAAATGATCCAATAAATTTCATTCCACTTCACAATTGTGACCCACTTGTTGTTGATTCTTTACCAAAAATGTAAAATGTTATATCTTTTTGTTTGAAGCCTGAAATGTGGCAAAAGGTTGAAAAGTTCCAGGGGACCGAATACTTTCGCAAGGCACTGTATATATCCAGTTTGCATTCGTGAAGGGGTTAATCTCTCTAGACTCTCATCTGACTCGACATAATTATTAAAAGGCGCATGCCTCTTAATACTTGTATCGCATCTTTGCAAGTTCATGTTCCAAAGAGCAGATCTACACCAGCAGGCAGATTTACACTATAATATATGCCATGTTCTTGGTGTAGATTATAGGGAAAAATAGCGAGCCATGTCTGATACTCTACTACAGTGTGCACAGAACTTTTTGGAGCTTGGGGGATGATAAATGTCACCCCTAATACATTCCACTCTCTGCTTCCACCCTGAATCCTGAAATGCTGGTGTGAGTGCTTTCCATGTGTGAATAACGCCACCTGGTGGCAGAATTATTCTTTTCTGCTCTACATGTGGCAGTTTTCAAATCCCTTTAAAGGGGTTGTCCAAGTTATGAAAAAAAAATATATAGCACTGTAAACCTGATGGGCAGCAATATATAATTAAGTTCAGCAAGTTTTAGGCAAAAAAAATCTATATTTCCTCATTTCCCTGGTTCTCTTCTGGCCTTTGTTTACATGCAGTAATAACAATCTCTGCCCCTCCCCCCTCCCCCCTCCCCCCTTCTCTGCAAAGGCAGTGAATACACGTGCTGTGAGTACATATCTGCCTGCTGGAATAATCAGCAGCATGTTCTATGTGTAGGACTACAAGTCCCAGCTGTACAATGACACTGCTGATACACACAGGAAATTCTCCCTACCTGTTCTTGTACAATACAATTCCTCTATAGCTCCTTGCCCAGCATTTGTCTCCTCTCACTGCTGCAGCTACTATTTGTTGTAAAGCCTTGAGCCCTCAGTGTGTTCTGGCTGAAGGGGTTAATGTTTTATCTGATGGAATCCAGGGAGAGAGCAGATAGCAGCCTGGCAAAGAAAGGGGGGCGTGGCCAGTGACGTCTCGTGTACAGACTGTTATCTGAACTCTGAGGCTTGTGCACGAAACATCACAGACCAGGGAGATAAGGTGACATCACAGGTCATGTGACCCTCAGTCAACTCTGAAAAACCAGCAGCTTTAGAAACACAAAGTATATGGGAAAGTTGTTATACCTGACAAGTTAGAAACATATAAAGAACAAAAAAATAACTCGGACAACCCCTTTAAGCTTTAAAATGACCATTAAAGGGATTCTGTCAGCAGGATATGGGTTATAGAGATATTCACATCTATGTATTACTCTCTGCGTTGTAATTCCAACTATACTATTCTTACTTTTATCAGAGCAGTAGTTTCTTTAAAAAATCGTTTTAATTCATATGTTAATTACTCACTTAAGGAGCCCAAGGGGCTGTGTCCCCGGCCGTTGGAGCCCAGTCACGCCGAATATTTTGGAGCCCAGCACCACCCTCCTGCTAATTATTCACTCCCCTATAGTGCTCTGGTCTCCTCTGGCTACGGTGTAATCTCGCGCCGGCGCATGCGCATTTAGTCCGATGAGGCCGCTGCCAGGACGCCGCACGGTGAAAAATCATGTCTGTACCGCGCATGCGCGAGATTACGCCGCAGCCAGAGAAGACCAGAGCACTAAAGGTAGGGTGACCAGATCTAAGTTTCCTAAAAGAAGGACACCTTTTTTTTCCAGGGGGGGGTGGAGGGAGGTGGGTTGATCATTACATATACCCCAGGGAATGGGGACCCGAACTTCCCTTTATTATTTTCCGTTATAACATGGTTATAACAGAAAATAATAGTTAAAATGGCCTTTAGGGGTTAAAAATAACCCCTAAACACCGAAGGTCCTTTTGCATTGGAAAGAAGAAAGAAGACACCGGCAGCGCGAACAAGTGGAAAAGGTGAGGTTTTTTTTAAATTATTTTTAACCCCTAAAGGCCATTTTAACTATTATTTTCTGTTATAACCATGTTTTAACGGAAAATGATAAAGGGAAGTTCGGGTCATTTTAACAGTTAAAATGATTTTGTTCGACTGCCTCAAACAGTTTGAGGCAGTTGAACAAAATCCCGGACGATTTTGAAATTCCCCCCGGACATTTTTTTAGGTCCCAAAAGTAGGACATGTCCGGGAAAAAGAGGATGTCTGGTCACCCTAACTAAAGGGGAGTGAATAATTAGCAGGAGGACGGTGCTGGGCTCCAAAATATTCGGCGCGGCTGGGGTCCAACGGGGTCCCCTTGGGCTCCTTAAGTGAGTAATTAGCATATGAATTTAAACGATTTTATAAAGAAACTACTGCTCTGATAGAATTAAGAATAGTATATTTGGAATTACAAGAGAGTAATACATAGATGTGAATATCTCTATATCAGTTTTTCATGGCCATTTTTCAACCATTTGGGCATTCATTTTCTGTCTGTTTTTAATGTCCATTTGGCATTAATAATGGCCATGTAAAACGGAGGAATTTCATTGGCTTTTTTTATTATTATTATAAAACTCCCCCCCCCCAGTGTCCTCAGAATATATGTCCACAATAATGGCCCCAGTATTAGTAATGGCTCCTATAGTGGCCCCTGCAGTAATAATGTCCCTGATTTTGACCCATAATATTCACCATAGTGACCCCTGCAGTAATAATGCCACCCATAGTGGCCCATAATGTCCCCCATAGTGGCTGTACTGTTTCTTGTTAGCAAGAAAAAATACTCACCTCATCCACACACGCAGAGGCAGGCACTCCTCTCTTGATTGAAAAGGACCTGCGCTTAACACGATGATATCACCACATGCTCAAGATCAGAATGTGTGGTGATGTCATCACGCCCAGAGCAGGTCCTTCAGCAGGTCCTTTTCAATCAAGAGAGGAGTGCCTGCCTATGCACGTGCAAGTGGATGAGGTATTTTTTTAAACCCCTAAAAGGCCATATTGCCCTAGTGTACCCATGCACTCCTGTCTAAGTTGCCTCTTTGATTCCAATAGGGTCCATCTGGCCGTGAAAACAGCCAAAAATAGAACATGTCCTATTTTTTGACAGATGGTATTCACTGGTCGTTAAAAACAGCCAAGGGAGCCTAAGAACGTTTTGTTGACATCTGCTGGACACCTATCAGTTGGTACACCGTTTTTAAAGGGGTTATCCAAGATTTTTATATCAGGATAGGTTATGAATAGTAGACTGGCAGGGGTCCGATTCCTGGCACCCCGTGGATCAGCTGTTTGAAGGCCATGTGACGTCACGTTCATTGGTGACCTAGGTACAACTCAGTCCCATTCAAGTGAATGGGGCTGAGCTGCAATGCAAAGCACAGCCACTGTACAATTTGTGGTGTTGTGCTTTGTAAGCTACAATTAGACTGCAGCCTCCTCAAACAGTGGCTCTGTGGGGATGCCCGGTGTCGGACCCCCACCAATCAGATATTGATGACCTATCCTGAGGATAGTAACGAAGATACAAGGCACTTCACACTTGTCTGCTCTTAACCCCTTAAAGGGGTTCTCTGGGAATTATGAAAATGAAAATACTTAAATATTACTTCATTAGAAATATATTTCCAAATACTTTTCATTAGTTATAATGGATTGTTTTGTCTGGGGAGAAATCATTAGGAGAAATGAAATGGCCGCCGTCCTATTAGTACACACAAAACCTGTCCTAATCACATAGGAGGACAAGTTACTTCACAACACTGAGGTAAAGAGCTGCCTTATCCACCTCTCTTGTCAGGAATTATGATCTTATATAAAGCTGATAAGATCTTTAGCTGAATCTCTGTAGGAGTTGAGTTCATGATTAGATGTTGCTAATAAGCAGCAGCACTTTTATACAGTCTCCATTACCACAGTCTGTCCTGTCCATCCTTTCTGTACTTCATGTCTCCTGATAAACTCCATTCCCACAAAGATTCAGCTAAATATCATATTAAACTGTATTCAGGATCATAATCCCTGACAGTCAGAGCAGAGAGGATGATGAGGAAGCTCTTTCTCTCAGTATTGTGAGGTAACTTGTCCTCCTGTGTGATTAGGACAGGTTCTGTGTGTACTAACAGGATCGCGGCCATTTTGTTTCTCCTAATCATTGCTCCCTAGACAAAATGAGCCATTATAACTAATGAAAGGTATTTGGGAATATATTTATAATAAAATAACATTTGTGTGCTTTCATTTTCTTAATTTCTGGAGGACCCAAGACAAGAATGCTCGTCCTAAATGGGTGGTACTTTGTGCCCCAGGATGAGGATTCTCGTCCTGCGGTCCTTCCTCCCCCCACCATGTGTGGCAGGGATCCAGCTGTTACTGACAACCGGATCCCTGCGGCATCCACCAGAATCGGTGATAATGCAAATACCTGTGAATTAACCCCTCATATCCCATGGTCAGCGCTGACTGTGGCATATGGGAGGTTTGCGCTCCCTCTCCACATCCATTGGGTCTCCGTGTTTTGGTGACGGTGACCTGATGGTTGCCATGGCAGCCACAAGCCTCTCAGAGGCCTTGGGGCCCGTCAGCAATGGAGGCCTATGAGGTCCAGCCCCTAGGTTGGGTCTCATAGGCAAACTATTAGTGTATTACAGTGATAGTCAATGGATGTACAATACAGATGTATTGTGCTGCATTGAAACAGGCATCACATCCTGTAATGTTGAAGTCCCATAGTGGGACATAAGTAAAAAGTAAAATAAAGTATAATAAAAGTGTTTTTAATAAAAAAAAATAAAGTTTCAATTAAAAAAAGCCCCTTTCCCATAAAAAGACATATAAAATTGTGAAAAATAGAAAAAAAAACAAACAACCCAGACATATTTGGTATCGCCACGTGCGTAACAACCTGCTCTATAAAAATATCACATGATCCATCCCGTCTGGTCAACAACATAAAAATAAATACAAAGGCATTTTTTGTCACCTTTCATCACAAAAACTGTAATACCAAGCAATCAAAAAGTCATATGTATCCAAAAATAATTACAATCAAACCGTCATCACACAAAAAATGAGACCCTACCTAAGACAATCGGCCAAAAAATAAAAAAGATATGGCTTTCAGAAAATGGAGACATAAAAACATAATTTTTTTGTTTCAAAAATGCTTTTTTGTTTAAAACCAAAATATAGTTAAAACAACATACTAGGTATGGTTGCATCCATAACAACCTGCTCTATAAAAATATCATGAGCTAAAGGGGTTGTCCACTCTGTTAGCACTTATTAAAACTATAAATAAAGTAGGGAAATATTACACATACTAATGTATCTTCTTAAGCAAATCTGCCTGGTTTTCTTGTTATTGGAGGCCACACCACCTCCTGTCCTGCTGTTACAGCTGCCTGTCCAGTCCATCCCTGCACCTGCCATGGAGGAGCTACCTCGTCCATGCCTGAAGGAGAGTGCATATACTGCTGTCTGGGTCCTAGAAGCACCCTGTGCAGGTGTCAGAGGTGCCTTCTGCTGGGACTGGCATTCCTGGCCGTGCAGGGCTGGTGTCGGAGGTGCCTTCTGTTGTGACTGGCGCTCCTGGCCGTGCAGGGCTGGTGTCAGAGGTGCCTTCTGCTATGACTGGCACTCCTGGCTACGCAGGGCTGGAGGGGCTTAGCAGGAAGATTGTTAAAAGCAAAAATAAAGAAACTTTTGCAGGAGGAACGGAGACTGAGGAGAAGCTGTGATAGCTGATGGGAGCTTACTGCCTGCGGACTCCACCCTCACTGTCTGCACACCCCACCCTCTCTGCCTGCAGACTCCACCCTCACTGCCTGTAGATTCCACCCTCACTGCCTGCAGACTCCACCCCCTTTGTCTCTCCTGTACTGAGAGGATCCTGCTGTATATGAGAACACAGCAGAGCCAGGGAAGTGCTCATCTGCTGTGTGAGGAGTCCAGGGGTTTGTCCTGGTTATGGCTCCTCTGCTTTGTGTTCTTATCACAGACATGTTTATTACAGCCAGACCAACAGTTTAGGAGGTTTAAGCCCTTGTGAGCAGTCAGCATGGCTGTAATAACTGATATCAGCACTAGTGTCATCATCTGTAAATGTGTGCCCTCTCATTCCTGCACACTGTGTATAGTGATATGTGATCCCCCCCATGCAGTGATATGTGACCACTGCCACCACTATATATAGTAATGTGTGACTATCTGTGCACTGTATATACTGATGTGTGACACCTATACATTATATAAAGAGATAGATGACCCCTGGCACACTGTATTTAGTGATGTATGACCCCCCCATACAGTGATATATGACCCCCACCAATGTATACTGTATATAGAGATGTGTGCTCCCTGTACACTATATATAGAGATGTGTGCACCCTGTACACTGTATATAGTGATATGTTGACCCCCCCACCACTGCATATAGAGATCCATGACCCCCTGTATATACTGACCCCCATATTTATTCATCAGAGTTCTTGTGCAACAAAGGTCTGTCCCCTGCTCAACAGGCCCCCTCCTCATTGAGCAGTCCGTGCACCTAAACCTATGACAGCTCAGAGATGCTTTAGATTTCTGGCTTCATTTGAGTCAGAAAACTGGCGAAAATGAACATAAATTAGTTGGGGCAACTGGTCATGCCCCTTCCCTGCCACTGTCATGCCCCCCTTTTTTTAAAGGTGCAGTTAAAAAGTCGCAAACACATAGTTTGCAACTTTTTAACGCCACTTTTCAGAAACAAGTGAAATTACTGGGGGGCACTTTTGTCCTGTATGCCATGGGTGGCAGCTATGGCTGCCCTGATCTTTGTAACAGATTGTCTAGATCTAATAAATCCTCTCTGTGAGGGGTGTATGATTCCAGGGAGAATGTTTTGTAGTTGGTTAGATAGGATTTGTAATCTTAATCTGTAAAATTTGTAGTCTCTGTTCAGAAGAGATATAGGCCTATAGGATTGGGGTAGTATCGCGTCTTTATTAGGTTTGGGAATCAATATTCTCCTAGAGTCAACATAAATGGCATTATATAGCTGGGTTGAGTAGTTTGTAGTATTCGTTACAGAGCCCGTCAGGACCTGGGGTTACATGGCTATCTTTTGATGCTTAGCGAGAGTAGAGGGATTAAGAAACTTGAGGAAAGAGGCTATCTTATCAGAGTCCATTCAGGCAGCTCTGTAAAGGTTCTCATAATATGAGTGAAAAATCTCCAATCTTCCCCGTCTCAGAGGTGGGTGTTCGCGGAGGCAGGGTCGTAAAGGGAATGAATAGGTATATGTTTAGTATGGTTTTGGGTCAGGTGTGCTAGAAGACGCCCTGGTCTATTTGCTTCTCTATAATATCTATTCTGGTCCAGTCTAGTTAACCAGACTGCCTGGCTCTGGACAAATGATTCTAGTATCTGTTTGGTTTCCTCATCTATTTTTTTGGTACCATAAGAAGGGGAGTGAATATATGACTGTTGGGCTGTAAGCAAATTTTTGTGTAGGGAAGAGAATTTTTCTGTGTTTTTTTTTTTCCCATTTCATATGTATGTAACTGATGATATGGCCTCTGAAGATCGCCTTAGAGGTCGCCCATAAGAGTGGTAGGTTATCTAGATGCTCGATGTTATCATCGATAAAATTGGCCCAGTGTATTTTAAGATAGTCCTGAAATTCGTCTGATTTGTAGAGATATGTGGGAAATTTCCATTATCTAGTTTTAATTTGCGACTCTAAGCCTTGTATAGTCATAGTAATGGGGGCATGGTTGGAGATTGCAATAGCCATAATCGAAGTGTTCAGTATCAAATGAAAGAGGGATGCTAATGTTAATAGGTAGTGAAGCCGTGAGAAGCTAGAATGTGCTGCAGGTGGTGTGAAGGTGTATTATCGAGTGGTGGTGTGATGAATTCTCCAGGGGTCACATAATGAGACCGCTTCCATTAATCTAGTGAGATCCCTGGAAGATGATCTGGTTGATGTTTCTGAGGTGGAGTTATCTAGAATTGGGTAGATAGTGGTATTAAAGTCAATGCCGACTATTAAATTGGGATCTGACCTGAGCAAGAAAAGGGCCTGAAGTGTAGCAAAGAAGTCTGTATTTGGTTGATTAGGAGCGTATACATTTAGGAGCGTGTATGGCTTTCCAGCTATCTGTATTCGTAATAGTAAGTATCTGCCCCCCTTATCCTCCACTGACACCCCCAAATCTCTGCGAAATAGTATGGCTACCCCTCTGGCCTTGAATGTATAGTCCGATGAATAACATCCGTCAAGCCAGGCCGATCGTTTCAGATGGGTGATAACCTTTTTGCATTTAATTGGGTTGTTTGAGCCCGCCAAGTTCCAGGATATGAATTTAAGTGAGGTGATGGTATTATAGTCCCCCACATCATAGGGTGTATGTGATATCAAAAAGAGGTGAGAAGTGGGCAACAAACAAAACAAAACATACTAAGAACCATAGAAACATGTGCACGTTAGTGCTACCGTAGCTAAGGCGAGCCACAGTAAAATTGAGCTATCGCCCAGCAATCTGTTATTACGAGGGTAGTGAGTTCCATGGGCCTTCCATGTTGGTGAAATCTTCAACATGAAGAGGTGCAAGGGACCCTCCCAGTATAATGGAATAGGCTTCAGTTCTCATGGTCAAGGTGGAGGTGTCGGCAGACGTCACGTGAATCCTCGAAGACGAGTTGTCTGCCTTTCTCCAGCACCTGTAGTTTTGCCGGATATAGCAGTTGGAATCGGATCGTCCTTTCGTAGAGACTCTGGCATATCAGGGTAAAGGCTCTCCTCTTCTGGGAAACTGATGCAGAGAAGTCTTGAAAGAGTAGAACGTGGTGGCCTCGAATTTTCAGGGTACATTGGCGTTGATTACACGTAGAATCTGTTTCTTGATCGCCCAGTTCAAATATTTTGCAATGACTGGAAGAGGTCTTGGATTGTCCAACCCCGTGGGCCAATTCTGTGTGCCCTTTCGATGTGTAGTTTGTCATTTGACACTTTCACTCCCAGTGCAGTAGGTAGGTCTACAGTAAGGTATGTTAGTAGCTTCTCCCCCGTGATGTTTTCCGGGATGCCTATGAATCTGAGGTTGTTGCAATGATCCCGATTTTCAAGGTCTTCCAGTTTGGCAGTTAGGGCTGATTCCGCCTCCCTGCATTGTGTTATAGTGCGTTCCAAGTTAGATATGGTTATCTCCTGGGCTGCAGATTTGTTTTCCAATTCTGAGATTTTTTGAGAGTTTGTAGTAATCAATTGCAACGCAGAGTTAATAGAAGAGTGGAGTCCAGTCTTATGTCAAAGAAAGGCAGGAGGACTCGGGAGACTTTTTGTGCCACTGTGGAAGCGTGGGTACCATCCTCTTCAGGAGAGAGCGAAGGGGCATATCTAGGAGAGAGGTTATCCGGTGTGATATCAACATTTGTTATAAGTTCAGCAGAAAAAGGCATGTCCGAAACCAGTTGGGAAAATTCCTGAGTACCGTCGAGCGGCTTTTTGGTTGGTTTGCCTGCATGTTTATACATTTTGCTTGAGGTATCAGTGGCGGTTGGGGAGGAGTGTGCCTGAGAATTGCGGGTATTTTTAGAAGTATTCTTGACCACAAATTTGTCCATAGTCTCTATAGATCTTGAGCCTTTTTGTCTAGTTACGTGTTTTCGGTATGGGCCTAGGAGGGTGGACCTCATAGGATGATTACAGCATCAAAAGAGGAAAGCAGAACGCAGGCGTTGAGCTCAGTGGTTATAGCAAAAGTGGTGTTAGATGTTGTAATTCCACTTCAAACCACAAGATGTCGCTGTTGGATTAGAAATTACACACATTTGTAACTAGAGTAAAAAAGTCCCTCTGGTCAGCAGCGCAGTATAAAGATGGAAGAGCCTGTTTCCTCTGGAGAGGGCGTTAGATCTAATGCCCCCAAAAGTTCTTAAAGGTGGTTTTCAATCTCCACAGCAGGGATGGGGTCAGCAGAAGATTAATTATATAGACCTGTCTTCAGGGCCGACTCCAGGTTCATGTGGGCCCTTGGGCGATACAGTCTCAGTGGGCCCCCTTACAGAGTGATAAATCTCTGAGTACAGGTAATATAGTAGATGTCCTCTGCAGTCCTATGTAACAGCACGGATAACACAGTGATAGCTATCTGTGTAGAGAAAATGTAGCAGTGTTACCTGCAGTCCCATGTAAAACCACAGATAACACTAGTGCTGATAATGTGGTAGTCAGGGCCGGTTTTAGACAAAATGTGGCCCTGGGCAAAATCAAAAGTGGGCACCAAATCTGTAATAATGTACTAAAAACACAGTTACATTCTGTCGATTTACACCCCATAAAGCTCCTCAGACAATTCTTCACCCTCATGGCCCCAGAATACACCACATGCACACCCCCCCCCCCTCACTCAACGAGTTCCCCTCACTCACTACACCCAGCGCCCTGTTCTACAAATAAGCCACAGCCTGTACTAGGCTTCCAGGCTCATTATTAGTATATCCCAGTTCAGGCCACTAGATGCCAACACTGAACTGTGATATAGTGATTTCTATACAGACTAAGGGCCCATTCACACGACCGCATGAATGGGGCCTTATCTATTCCGCAATATTGCAGAATAGTTGTGGCCCCATTCACCTCTATGGAGTGGGGAGCCGCCGCACGGAGCTAGCTCTGTGCCGCGACTCCGATGAAGCATGTCCTATACTTGTCCACACACACGGACAAGTATAGGCATTTTAAAGGGGGCCGCCCAGCGTGTGTTCCGAGCGTGCGGAACACACGCCTGGCGGCCCCCATATTATTGCGGGTCTGCAATAATGCGGACCCGCAATAATACGGCCGTCTGAATGGGGCCTAAGGCTTCATTCACACGTCCATTTGTGTTTTGCGGTCCGCAAATTGCGGATCTGCACAAAAAATGGATGACGTTCCGTATGGTATCCATGTTTCCGTTTTTTTTGTGGATCCACTGTAACAATGCCTATCCTTGTCAGCAAAACGGACAAGAATAGGACATGTTCTATCTTTTTTGCGGAACCGAAATACAGACATACGGAAATGGAATGCACACAGAGTACCTTCCGTTTTTTTGTGGACCCATTGAAAAAAAATGGAGCCTAATGAAGCAATGTACATCTGATGACTGAAGTTGAGGTCCACTTGGGGGACTTAACAAAAAGTAAAAAAAATAAAAAGAAGTTTTGAAACTATAAAAAAAAATATTAAAAATTAAAATTATCCCCATACTCCAAAATAAAAAAAACAAAACCTCCCATACTATTAAAATATTTAAAAAAGTTATCCCATATGGTAAATGGCATAACAGAAAAAAAAGGCAGATTTGCGTTTTTTCATCACTTTATCTCCCAAAAAAATTATTTGATCATATTTTACGTTTTGCGTAATTTTTTTTCTCCAAAAAATAAAACATTTCACCATTAGGGACACCCTGTGTATTTAAGTTTTATTTAGCTTCTATTTTTAAAATCTTCCTATGAGGGGGTCAAACTCACAACCATTGACATTAAAGGCAAGAACCTTAACCACTGGGCTATAGAGCTTAACATTAAGTCACTGTTGAAAAACCTCATAGAAGTTTCTCCTATATAAGAAACAACTCACAGCATTTTCTCCTGTATTATACAACAGAAACTTCTATGAGGTTTTAGGGTAAAAGCCTCAATGGTGGGGGGTTCAGTCCTCAGATTGGCATTGTTCCTCAGTCAGTCACCCTCTCCCACATGAAGACCCCCCCAGCAGGGCATCCCAATGCTGGTCCACAAGTCGCTGCAGGAGTTGGCTTGTCAGCGGCCTGTGTAGATGCTGTGTGAATCACCGCCACGGACTCAGAGGAGAAACCGGAGGGCGCGCAAGCCCTGGGGTGCGGATTTTCCACTCTGATATGTACGTAACAGTAATTAGAGGCCCCGATGACAGCAGATTCCCTTGAGGTGTCAGGGAGCGCCGTTAAGATGCGGCCATACTCGATGTCTCATCCCGATACCCCATATGTATAGGTTTTTTATGTCTAAATAATGTAAAAATAAATTTAATAAAAAAAATAAACTTTGAAAAAAATATATGTGGTTTTTTTTTTACATCACCATATACTTATGTATACTGAGCTATATAGGGGCTAATTTTTTGCAATCTGTAGTTTTTATTGATACCCTTTTGGAATGTGTGTGACTTTTTGATCACTTTTTTTGGGTAAGAGACGCAATGAAAAAATGGCAAATTGGCCTTTTTGACCCTTTCTTCCATTACGCTAGGCGCCATATTGGAATTTTTAAAAATATTTTAATAGTTCGGTCACGGTGATACCCATGATGTTTATATTTATTGTTATTTAGGTATTTTTTTTTATTATATGGAAAGAGGGGTGATTTAAACTTTTATGTTTTTTATTTTTTATATTTTTTAACATTTTTTAAATTTTAATTTACCTTTTTTAAAGTTAAATTAAAGTTTTAGACCGCAGATTGTTCATTTCTTATCCTGGCCTGCCATCTGGTGGCCAAAATAAGAATTGCAGCATGAACACTATTAGCCTTCTCAGCGAGCTTTACATTGTTCAGCACAACTACCGATGCCCACATTGGCCGCGCATTTAGATGCCGTGATCTCACCTTGATCACGGCATCTAACTTGAAGCCTTTAATAACCGCGATCGGCATTATTGCCGGTCATGGTAATTATCAGCAGGTCTCTACTGTATGAAACAGCAGAGACCTGCCGTCCATGTTTACACATCGCTCCAGCACTTTACATGTACGGCACTGGTAGCGAAAGGGTTAAGGTATTATTGTTAATTGACAAACCATGCAAATGAGCTCTTAACAAGCTCTGCCTCTAATGCCACCAGATGTAAGGCAGCTATCTTATAAGTCAATGTTCAACCCTTTAACCACTTGCCGACTGCCCATAACTATAAACGTCCTGGGCAGTCGGGTTTATTTCTGATCAAATGTTTCTGAATGTCTTTTCAGAGATGGCAGCTGCACGCTAATCGTGCAGCTGCACAACAGGGGGTCTGCTGTCAGTGACAGCACGGCACTCCAGAGAGAAGCCAGGGATCGTTCCTGTGTGTCTCTGCCTTCTAGATTGCTGTATACACAGCGCTGAATGAGCGCTGTGTATAGAGCTGAGGAAGAGATCTTCCGCTTTCTGTCCCGGCCTGGTGGTCAAGTGACCGCCGGGGCAGGGGTAGTGCAGGAGCTGTCAGGTCTTCTACAGACCTCGATCAGCCCTGCACTGAGGCTGAACAGTGCAGCATTATGCTGTACAGCCTTCCCAGGGGTGTATTTCCCCTATAACTGGGGCTACTATACAGGTACAGGGAGAAATCAATAGTGGAAAAAAATGAAGTTAAATGTCCCCCAGAGGTCTTGTATGACTTTATGGGGGACACAAAGTCTAAAATAAAAAAATAAAGTGTTTTTTTGGGGAAAAAAAAAGTTTTACATTTTTAAAAAAATGTCCCCCTAAATTTGATATTTAAAAAATGTTAAAAATAGAAGAAAAAACTAAAATAGACATATTTGGTATCACCGCAACTGTAGCAAACGGCTTTATAATAATGTCATATAATCTACCTCATCAGGTGAACGCTGTAAAAAATAAAAAATAAACATTGCGCGAAAACAGATTTTTTAGCTTGCCTCCCAAAAAACATATTGTTAAATCAAAAAGTTGCATGTACCCTAAAATGGTATCAATAAAAATTTCCCACAAAAAAACAAGACTATAGGCAGAAAAATGAAAAAAATATGGCTCTAAGAAAATGACAACACAAGAACATTTTTTTTTGTAAAATGTTTTTATTGTGCAAAACGTAAGAATGAAAAAAACCTAGACATATTTGGTATTGTTGCATCCATAATAACCGGATCTATAAAAATACCACATGATTCACCCCATCAAGTGAATGGTGTAAAAAAAAAATAGAAAAATGACACAAAACAGCTTTTTTCATGACTTCATCTCCCAAAAAAATTAGATAAAAAGCAACTAGAAAGCCAAATGTACCCAAAAATGGTGCCAATAAAAGCTAGTTTGTCCCGCACAAAATTTGCAGGTCATTCAACAAAAAATTTAAAAAGTTATCGCTCTTAAAAACCATGACAGAAAATTCCATGTTAGAAAATCCAGATGTCGCTCATTCCATTCTGAGCCCTGGCGTATCCCCAAATAACAGTTTACGACCACAATTGGGGTGTTATGCCCCTTTCACACGAGCGGGAGACTCACATGTCTCCCGCAACGCATCTAATCTACAGGGCTGGACTCCGGCACTGACTGGGATAGCATATAATGCTATGCGATCCCTGTCCGTGCCGAGTCCAGCCCTGTAGATGCGTTGCTGGAGACATGCGAGTCTCCCGCTCGTGTGAAAGGGGCATTACTGTATTCAGGAGAAAATGGGTAGCAAATTGTGGTGGGATAGTCTCCTCTTATCTTTTGTGAGAAAGAAAGTTTGGGCCCTAAAGTACCATTTTCTTGTTTTTCATTTTCACACCCAAGTAGTAACAATTCTGTGATGCACCTGCTGAGTGAAGTGCTCACTACACCTCTTAAAAATTATTTGGGTGGTGTAGTTTACAAAATATGGTAACTCTTTGGGGGTTTTATCTGTGAGGATACCTCAGGGTCTCTTCAAATGTAACATGGTGCCCAAAGACCATTACAGCAAAATCTGCCGTCCAAAAACCACATGGCGCTCCTTGCCTTCTGTGCTCCGCCATGTGCCCATACAGTGGTATATGACCACATATCGGGTGTTTATGCAAACTGCAGAATCAGGGTAATAAATATTGAGGTTTGTTTTGGAAAATCTGCAAAAAAGTGATTGACTATTTTTCTTTAATTCCTTTGGAATACCTGAAGGGTTAACAACATTTCTAAAACCAGTTTTGAACAGTTTGAGGGGTTTTGTTTCTAAAGTGTCACATCGTGACTTCAAATCTGAACTGGTCCTTAAAAAAGTTGACTTTGGAAATTGTATTAAACATTTCAAAAATTGCTTCCAAAATTTACAATAAACCTTCTTTCGTCCTAAAATAAAATTACATTACCAAAATGATGCCAACATAAAGTACACATATGGAGAATGTTAATTATTGAATATTTCATGAAGCATCACGATTAGAGATGAGCGAACATGCTCATCCGAGCTTGATGCTCGTTCGAGCATTAGGGTATTCGCATATGCTCACTACTCGGACGAGCATATCGCGATCCTCGAGGAAATGGCATCTTCCTCTTCCGGCATGTTAGGCGCCTTTTCTCAGCCAATCAACATGCAGGAGAGTCTTTGGTACCTCCTAGCATCACGTGGGGCCCTACAAGTCGATAACAGGGATTGGCTGGCCAGATCAGATGACCTGGGAATATAAGAATCTGGTCCCGCGCTGCTCGCGTCAGACGCTGCCTGCATGAGATTAGGGATAGAGCTGCTGTCTGTCAGGGAGAGTGTTAGGGCCTTAATTTAGATGTTGGTTAGGCAGGAATCACCCACAAAGAACACAATAGCCCTTCTAAGGGCTACAAGCACCTTTTTTTTGGTCTCCTCCTGGCTGCTGGCTGGGACTTGTAGTGCAGCTACCGCCATCTTGGCTGCACACTGTACACAGTGACTAGTGGCAGAAGGGACAGCACGTGGTCCACACAGACCCAAAAGAAATTGCCCAAAGTCCTCTCAGTACTCATTTTTGCTGCTGCTGCTGTTACCTTGGCTTGCTGGGAATCTGTAGTGCAGTCTAGGGAATACGTTTTTTTCTCTCATTTCTATACACTACAGTCCAGTGAACAATTATGTAGTGTACTGTACAGTAGCCTCAGTCTAGGGAATACGTTTTTCTCTCATTTCTATACACTACAGTCCAGTGAACAATTATGTAGTGTACTTACAGTAGCATCAGTCTTGGGAATACGTTTCTTCATTTCTATACACTACAGTCCAGTGAACATAGTATGATGACAGTAGCGTCAGTCAGGGAATACGTTTCTCTCATT
>ONZH01011774.1:0-50816 GCA_900303285.1 Rhinella marina | reverse complement strand
AAATCTCATGGCGGTGGTGCCCCTCGGATTCCGTCCCCAGCCCCACTATTTTTCCGATGTGCCGTCCCAGCCCTACACCAGCACGTGTCACAGAACATCATCCTGCCCTGACCAACGCTGTTTCTGAGAAGGTCCACCTAACACGGACACGGACAAGTGCTGCTGGGCAGGGACACTATATCTCACTGAGGCACATTGGGTTAATTGTGGAGGCTGGGCAAGAATGACCTGGGGCCGCTCATGTACTGCCACACCGAGGATTGCGGCCTACCTCGGTCACGGTCTCTCAGACGCTATTGCCTCCTCCTCCGACCTCCTCCTCCTCCTCCCCCTCCACCGAATTACATCCGTGGGCACGGCCCTTCAGTCGGTAGCTCTAGGCGCAGCAGCAGTGCCGTGGGTAAGCGCCAGCAGGCGGTGCTCATCTCCAAACTGCTGAGCCTGGAGATGCTGCCCTATAGGCTGGTAGAGACCGAGGCCTTTCGCAATCTCATGGCGGTGGCTGCCCCTCGGTATTCGGTCCCCAGCCGCCACTATTTTTCCCGATGTGCCATCCCTAACTTGGTGGTAGCTGGGACCGAGACTGACCCTGGGGCCGCTCATGTACTGCCCACACTGAGGATTGCAGGGCCTACCTCGGTCACGGTCTCTCAGACGTACTATGCCTCCTCCTCCGACCCCTCCTCCTCCTCCTCCCCCTCCACCGAATTACCATCCGTGGGCACGGCGCCTTCAGTCGGTAGCTCTAGGCGCAGCAGCAGTGCCGTGGGTAAGCGCCAGCAGGCGGTGCTCAAACTGCTGAGCTTAGGTGACAAAAGGCACACCGCCCAAGAGCTGTTACAGGGCATCACGGCGCAGACCGATGTGTGGCTGGCACCGCTGAACCTCAAGCCAGGCATGGTTGTGTGTGAAAACGGGCGTAACCTGGTGGCGGCTCTGCAACTCGGCAGACTGACACATGTGCCATGCCTGGCCCCCAATCTGTCTGATTTGCTCACCAAGGTGCGCCGCATCTGTGCGCATTTCCGCAAGTCTAGCACAGATGCTGCCACTCTCAGGGCAGCGCAGCGCCGCCTACAACTGCCCGCTCACCGACTGTTGTGCGGTGTGCCCACGAAATGGAATTCCACATTAAACATGTTATCCAGAGTTTACCAGCAGCGCAGAGCGATTGTAGACTGCCAGATGTCATCTTCCACCAGAACTGGTAGTCAGGTCTCTCAGATTCCTCAAGTCTACAATGAGGAGTGGACGTGGATGTCTGATATCTGCCAGGTGTTGAGCAACTTTGAGGAGTCAACACAGATGGTTAGCGGCGATGCCGCCATTATCAGCCTCACCATCCCGCTGCTTTGCCTGTTGAAAAAAAAAAAATCACTGCTCAGCATCAAGTCAGATGCTTTGCGCTTGTCACAAGAGACGGTGGAGGAAGATACGTCGCTTGACAGCCAGAGCACCCTCCGGTCTGTTTCTCAGTGCGTATCGGAGGAGGGAGATGAGAATGAGGAGGAAGAGGAGGAGAATGTCGGCGAGACAGTAGAGGGTACCAGTGCTCAGTCCTTAACTCTTGAGCGTGTATGGGCTGAAGAGGAGGACTTGGAGGAGGAGGAAATAATGGAGAGTCAGGTCAGTGAGGAGAGGGAATTCTTGCGTGTTGGGACTCTGGAGCACATGGCAGACTTCATGTTAGGCTGCCTATCCCGTGACCCTCGCGTTAGAAGAATTTTTTCAAACACCGATTACTGGGTGTTCTCTCCTGGACCCACGGTACAAGCAGAACCTTTCCACTCATCCCTGCAGAGGAAAGGAGTATGAGAGTGAATAGGTATCAACAGGCCCTGGTGCACAAGCTGAAACAATTCTTCCCATCTGACGCCGCTAGCGGCAGAGGGCATGGTTCTGTGGGCCAAGTAGCGGGGAGAGGAGGCGAGCAGGCAGCTTGTCCAGCACTGGCAGGGGAACGCTCTCCAAGGCCTTTGCCAGTTTTATGTCACCCCAGCAAGACACTGTCACCTGTCCCCAGTCTAGGCAGAGTAGGGGGGAGCTGTACAGAAAGATGGTGAGGGAGTACCTAGCTGACCATACCAACGTCCGTAGCGATCACTCTGCTCCATACAACTACTGGGTTTCAAAGCTGGACACGTGGCCTGAACTGGCACTGTACGCCTTGGAGGTGCTGGCCTGCCCTGCCGCTAGCGTGCTGTCAGAGCGGGTATTCAGTGCAGCTGGTGGCGTCATCACCGATAAGCGTACACGCCTGTCGACTGACAGCGCTGACAGGCTGACGCTTATTAAAATGAACAAAGCCTGGATTTCACTGGAATTCAAATCTCCTCCGGGGGAAAGCAGCTAAAGATTTAAATAACTTATGTATCCGATTCCTCTTCTCTACTCCTCTTCTCTACTCCTCCTCCATATCGTCTTTGCCTAACGCTGACCCAGAAAACGCCATTTTTTAGAGGTCCACCTACAGGCCCTCTATTCAAACAATTTTTCCAGAGGTCCACCTACAGGCCCTCTATTCAAACTATTTTTCAGGAGGGCCCTCTATTCAAACAATTTTTCCAGAGGTCCACCTACAGGCCCTCTATTCAAACAATTTTTCAGGAGGGCCCCCTACAGGCCCTCTATTCAAAAATTTTTTCCAGAGGTCCACCTACAGGCCCTCTCTCCAATTCCAGTTCCAAGTTTTATTTGCGCATACTGCATACATTTTTATTTTTGGGATAGGTGTGAAAAATATTACTTGCGAATCTATATTGCCCAACATTGGATACGGTAGCAAGTAGAAGACCAAACACATGCTGCTCACAGGGTTCTGCAAATTCCTGGTCCACCCGCAAATTCCTTGTCCACAATGTCAAGGAGGACGAGGTTCTGTGGATGAGCAACAAGTCCTTCTGTACTGAAATCGCTGACAAAGTCTCCATCTAAAAACACACAGACCATTGTGGAGAGAGCGGCACAGCTCGCCATCAAAGTGAGGAACCCCAACGCCAGACTGCGCAGAGAAGATAACAAATAAATATCTCTGTAGTTATTTTTGCTAAATAAAAGTTAAATAAACCCCCCAAAAAATTCATCTGTTCCTGTGCCTGATCCACCCAAGTTGAATCTGTCCCATCATGAGAAAGGTCCCCCCCCAAGGAGTCCACAATGTAACTTGCTTCCCATACAACTACCTCACCCCCCGACACCTGTGTCTCGCCATTGTCCACCACCTCCTCAGACAACACTGGTAAATCCACACTGTCAGCACACGGAAACAGCAAAGGTCTTGCGAATTGGGGCAGAAATGTTCTGGGCTAGCACATCAGAGAAGGGGTGACTATGGGGTTCCAGGGAGTACGTGACCACATGCAATCTCCATCTAAAAAGTCATGCCACACTGATCAATCTCATAATTTACGACTGTACCGGTTGATGCTAAATTTTATGTTGGGGTCCTGTGTCGTCATTCTAACTCCATCCGGCTGTTGTCACACTACACACGCTATCCCAGGGGGCACTCCTCTGGCTCTTCCAGCGAAACCTCCTTCCCCCCAGCCTGCCCCCCCCACCTACAGGCCCTGTCTCCAAACAATTTACGTCTTTGTCCTATCTTTCTCTCTCTCCAAACCATTTTTCCGGATAGCTGCCATATACGGTTTTAAACTGAGTAGTATACATACCACAGTTGATCAATCTCATAATTTACGACTGTACCGGTTGATGCTAAATTTTTAAGTTGGGGTCCTGCGTCGTCATTCTAAATCCATCCGGATGTTGTCACCACCACACACGCTAGCCCAGGGGGCACTCCTCTGGCTCTTCCAGCGAAACCTCCTTGCCCCAGCCTGCCCCCCCACCTACAGTCCCACTCTACAAACAATTTAGCCGGATAGGGGACGTATTAGAAGTTGTACTGATGTTTGTTTTTGTTCTTCTTTTATCTGCCTCATGACCTGTGATAGGCAGAGCATGGACACGTCCCCTTAGCTGCAGTGGGAAAGACACTCCCCTGGCCAGAGCAAGCTCTTTTTCCGTTTTCCGTGTTCGAAATAAATATCCATTAAATATAGGGTCCCAAGATAGGGGACGTATACGGTATTAAACTGAGAAGAATCGATACCATACGGGTTAAAGCAACAGTTTTTCCAAATCCATTCCGGCTGTTGTCACCACCACACACGCTAGCCCAGGGGGCACTCCTCTGGCTCTTCCAGCGAAACCTCCTTCCCCCCAGCCTGCCCCCCACCTACAGGCCCTCTCTACAAACAATTTACCCGGATAGGGGACGTATTAGATATTGTACTGATTCTGAATTGCCTCCTGCGATAGATGGGAATCGAACCCAGATCAACTGCTTGGGAAGTAGCTATGCTCACCACTATACCACCAGCAGGCACACCAACTGATAAGAACACATACTAAACTTGATTTCAGCTGCAGTGCCAGCATGAGCAGTGGTGTCACCTGCAGGCGGTGTTGGACCTTCGTTGCACCTAGTTGGGTGCTTCCCTAACATGTGATGGGTATTTGCCTCGCCTTTCTTGGTCTGGGTGAGCACAATTGCCATGAGGGTAACCACCAGGCTGTGGCCTGAGAATTTGGGGTAATGGTGGGATTAGGCAGCCTCAGAGGCATCCATGCATGCTGCCCCTGCTGTTTCCTGTCCATTTCCGTGGTGTTTCCATCATTTTCTGAGGTTTCCAGGTTTTCACCCAGCCTTCCCTAGGCAGAGCCTTGGTCCCCCGCAAAAATGCTCGAGTTTCCCATTGACTTCAATGGGGTTCGTTATTCGAAACGAGCACCCGAGCATCGGGAAAAGTTCGACTCGAATAACGAGCACCCGAGCATTTTATTGCTCGCTCATCTCTAATCAGCATGTAAATTAACTTATACGTAGCATTTGCGTACAATTCATTGGACAGGTACGTAGTGTAGAAAATTGCTTAAATTCGTATCAAATCTACGAAGCGGCGAATAGATTCGCTCATCTCTAGTGTTAGCTCTGTAGACTGTCCTACTGTAACTCAGTAGAACACAAGTCATAAGTATTTCACTTAACTGTCTGAACAATTTGAACTCATACAGTAAAATACCAATCCTAAATACAGTAAAATCCTTGTTACCTACTGTAACAACTTGGGGTCACTTAGCTCTTCAGGATCGCTGTCTTCTCAGCAAGAAACCACTCCAACACTGCAGACCTGGATGCAATCTGGACACAACCAGTCAAAAAAAACAAAAATAAAACAAATCCTAGGCCGTCTGGCCACTAACTACCCAGTATTTTCCCTCTCTATTGGGATCTGGGTCTACCCCACAGCTCCCCAAAGCACCACTCAGTGCCTAACTCACACGGAATCAGAGGGTCCTGTCTACCACAGGCCTTGGCACAGCCTGCTTTCCTGAGACTGGGACCTCTGATAGAGGAGTTCAACCCACATTTACCTGAGCTCCTCATCTGGCTGCTAATTGCCTTCATTACCAGCCTGGCTGATACACACAAAGGGAAAACACTATTTTCCCAACCATTCTTGAGACACACCATTTTAATGGCCCTTATATGGCCCTCTGGCAGCTGCACTACCACATTACACATAAATGGAAAATGTATATTGATTGTCTATCTGCTATGGATCTTTGTGGTTTTCTACAAATGAGAAAAAAAAATATAAATATGTAATGCATAAACTAAATGTTTCCATTTGATCTGATCATGTAGATAGTATTGCTTATTCAGATCTGGAATACTTTAAGAAGCCACAATCCATTTCAGAATAGACACAATATCATTTATCATTGCTCACCTATCAAAGCAAACTGTCTTTGAAATGTAGGGGACCCTGCTGGTAAAGGTTTTCATACTGTATCTGTCTGGGCAGAAAATAAATAAGGCAATAATGATCAAAGGTTGTTAATTTATCAAAGTAAGGAAAATATCAGCAGAGTAACCATATTTTGCCCAATGTTTCTGAGGATGATGCACCATTTGAATTAGTGTTTGTGATAAATAATTTCCTTGCGGTATTAATCATACTCACTGGGAAATTAAAATGTCACACAGTGATAAAGTATTAAAAGAAACAGTCGCTCGAATACCCACCTGTGTATGATGAAATAGATTATGAGTTCATTCTTCCTTGTTGCTGTCTTTAACAAGAGTCAGATATGAAATGTCGTGATGAATTAATCTTGAAGATTTCTTCAAGCATTCAAAAAAAAATCTTTACATTTTTATCACAGCCTTGGAAAATATTGCTGCATTGGTGGTGGCTCTGATGCTCCTTAGAGTAAAATAAAATGAATAGGTCTATTAATTTATGCAATGCTTTACCGTCAAAAAGTATGTATTTTTTATTTCTTATTTTTCTTTTCTTTCAACAGGTCCCTCTTTAAAGGGAACCTGTCATTAACTTTATGCTGCCCATACTAACAGCAGTATAAATTAGAGACAGGTGAGTCGATTTCAGTGGTCTGTCATTTAAAAGTTAGTGGTTGCAGAGAACCAACATCACAATCATTGCAGACTGGGCCTGGAAAAGAGTCATGGCCACCTGAGAAGAGTCCTGGTTATTCATGAAATCCTGCTCTCCCTGCCCACCGGATGAAGATTCACAGTCTTCTACCTAGTTTTCTCCCTTTCTCTCTGAGACAACTGTCAATCATCAGCAGATGGCGGGAGTGCAAGAGATTATGAATAACCATGACTCTTCTCAAGTAGATTTGACTCTTTTCAAGGTCCTGGCTGCAATGATTATGATGCTGGTTCTCGGCAACCACTTTTAGCTCATGAGTGACACACAACTGAAATCAGCATTTCTGTCTCTATTTAATGCTGCCCTCAGTGAGGTCACCATTAGAGATGAGCGAACCGAACCAGATTCGTTACGAACTTTCCTAAAAGTTCGGTTCGTCACCGAACCGAATTTTGAGAAAGTTCGTAACGAATCTGGTTAAAATAACGGTGATGCAAAATATACGCATATTTGAGAATATACGCTAATGCGTACGCTAATGCGTATGAATTCATAAAATGCGTACACATTAGCAAACATTCTCAAATATGCGTATATTTAGGGTATGGAATATGCCATATTCCATACCCTAAATATACGCATATTTGAGAATGTTCACTAATGTGTACACGCATTTTATGAATTCATACGCATTAGTGTACGTTATTAAGTAGCGTACCTTTGACAACGCTAGACTGTATGTTCGTTACTTGAGTAGGAATGTTCGCAGACGCAGTGTATGTGTCACGAGTAGGCCTGCGTCTGGAATCAGACGTTCTGCACTGCTTTCGAAGTGACATATTTGACAGGCTTTCCCTTTGTTTGTGTGCTCTTCACCACACCTCTTCCCCTCAGCTGTTGCCGCTTGGCAATCAGCTTTCCCCTATTTACCCCTTCCTCTCCCAGTAGCCCTTGCGGTTTATATCTTCTACCTACTGGGTTGAGAGTGGTGTGGATCTCGGCTGAGATCCTGTTGCTGAGTTCGGCCTAAGTTAAGTTTTCTTTCTTCATTGGTTGTTTTCGTGTTGGAGTCTCCTGTTCCTCCTTACGCTTGGAGGAACGGGTGTACTCTCTGGTGTCACTAGCCTGCAGGGGTTCCTAGGGTGTATTTAGATGAGGTTCCTGTGTATGAACATTCCTACAATCCAGGATTGTTCATACTGGTAGTCAGCCTAGGGCCTAGTCTCAGGGTCCTCTGCAGGAGGTGACCAGTTCCCTGGTTTTGTATGTCCCCATCCCTCATACACTCGGTGTGGCTTTTCCCCCCACACCAGAGCGTGACATTATAAACCGCCACTAACAAAAATTTATGTCATTTTTGTGCTGACATGGATTCTATTGCTACACTGGCTGAACGGCTGCAGGGACTCAGCTTGGAGGTGGCTGACATCCGCAACCAGATTCAGAGACCACAGGCTGGTGGTTCTGGGGGTGCTGAGTGTCAGGCCTGTTTGGAGCCTAAGGTCCCCCTCCCGGATAGATTTTCTGGGGAATGTGATAATTTTGTTCTATTTAGGGAGGCGTGCAAATTGTATTTCAGACTGCGTCCACATTCTTCTGGTAACGAGGAACAGAAGGTTGGTGTGGTCATCTCGCTGCTTAAAGGGGATGCGCAGTCATGGGCCTTTTCTCTACCGGCCGGATCGCTGTCTCTCCGGTCGGTAGATGAATTTTTCAAGACCCTAGGGATTATCTATGATGACCCGGATCGTATCTCCCTGGCGGAGACCCAGATACGTAACCTTTGTCGGGGTGAGCGGCCGGTTGAGACTTATTGCTCTGAGTTTCGGAGGTGGGCGACCAATACTGAATGGAACGATCCGGCTTTATGTAGCCAATTCTGTCAAGGTTTGTCTGAAAGGCTGAAGGACGCTTTGGCCTTTCAGGAAACTCCTGTGTCTTTGGAGGCCGCTATGTCTCTTGCTGTGCGCATGGATAGGCGCCTGAGAGAGCGATCTAGGGGCCCCCGCTCTCAGGACGTACTATCTCAGTGTACCGGCTTCCTATGACACTTTGGGTGAATATTCCCCTAGGTTGATGTCTGGGGATGAACCTATGCAATTAGGGGGAGCCACTCCTGTATCCACCCGTAAACATCTTGGTAATAAAAAGGGAGTGTGTTTCTTCTGTGGTCAGAAAGGACATTTTATCAATGTATGTCCATGCTTCCTGTCTCTAAAAGAGAGAAAGGAAAAGGGGGCGTTGAATTCTCATCTCACTCTTGGGGGGGTGGGTAGGGAGACTGAAGATGTGCATTTGTCTTCATCATGTAGTACCCGTTTTCTCCTGACTGCCGAGGTGGCGCTAGAGTCAAAAGTTGTGAAAATTGAGGTGTTTACTGACAGCGGGGCAGGGGTGAACTTGATTGATGCTCAGTTTGTCCGTATGCATGGATTGTCGCCAAGTTCTTTGGATAAGAGGATTTCTGTGTTCGCCATTGATTCTGCACCTCTCTCTCAGAAGTGTTTGTCTCAGATGGTGCATGATATCAAATTAAGAGTGGGTGAATTTCATCAGGAGCTTATTTCATGTTTTGTGTTGGAAGGTCTTTCTGCTCCTGTGGTGTTGGGTTTACCGTGGTTAAGCAAACATAATCCGTCCATTGACTGGCATACTAGACAAATTGTGGATTGGGGCGATTATTGTGTTGACAATTGCCTTAATACATCTTTTTCTGCTTTAACCACTAGGACTCTTCCTTCTTTTATATCGGATTTTTCTGATGTATTTTCTGAAGGTGGATGTCAGGATTTACCCCCTCACCGGGAATACGATTGTCCTATCAATCTTATCCCTGGAGCAAAATTGCCCAAATCTAGACTATATAACCTTTCTGGACCTGAGAGAACGGCCATGAAGGAATATATTGCTGAGAGTTTGGCCAAAGGACATATTAGGCCTTCCAAATCTCCGGTGGCAGCAGGGTTCTTTTTTGTTAAAAAAAAAGGACGGAACCCTTAGGCCATGTCTGGATTTCCGTGAACTCAATAGGATTACTGTCCGTGATCCATATCCCCTTCCTTTGATTCCTGACTTGTTCAACCAGATTGTGGATGCCAAGGTGTTCTCCAAGTTGGACTTAAGGGGGGCATATAATCTGGTCAGGATCAAAGAAGGGGATGAATGGAAGACGGCCTTTAACACTCCTGAGGGCCACTTTGAGAACCTGGTCATGCCTTTTGGGTTGACCAATGCTCCTGCTGTCTTCCAGCATTTTGTTAATGACATTTTTCATCATCTTGTGGGGAGGTTTGTAGTCGTGTATTTGGACGACATACTAATCTATTCTCCAGATATTGGGACACATCAGGATCATGTGAGGCAGGTGTTGCAAATCTTAAGAGATAACAAGTTGTATGCAAAATTAGAGAAATGTGCTTTTGCTGTACATGAGGTGCAATTCTTAGGATACCTGCTTTCATCGTCAGGTTTTCGTATGGATCCAGAGAAAGTCGGTGCTGTTCTGAACTGGGACCTACCTGAAAATCTGAAGGCTCTTATTCAATTTTTGGGGTTCACCCCAACTATTACCGAAAATTTATTAAGAACTATTCGACTATAGTTAAACCCTTAACTGATATGACTAAGAAAGGGACGGATGTCTCTGTGTGGTCTGATGCAGCGTTGCAAGCCTTCTCCGCTGTAAAGGAGTGCTTTTCTTCTGCCCCTATATTGGTGCAGCCAGATGTGTCACAACCTTTCATTGTGGAGGTTGACGCATCCGATGTGGGGGTAGGAGCTGTGTTATCACAGGGCCCGTCACCTGGTAAATGGCGCCCATGTGCTTTTTTTTCGAAAAAACTCTGCAGCGGAGAGAAATTATGATGTGGGTAACAGAGAGTTACTGGCCATTAAGTTGGCTTTTGAGGAATGGCATCATTGGTTGGAAGGGGCGATTCATCCAATCACGGTATTCACGGATCACAAAAATCTGGCTTACCTGGAGTCTGCTAGACGACTTAATCCGAGGCAGGCCAGATGGTCTTTGTTCTTTACCAGATTTAATTTCATTGTCACATATCGTCCTGGGGTTAAGAATGTGAAGGCAGATGCCTTGTCACGTAGTTTTCCCGGGGGTGGTGATTTTGAAGATCCGAGCCCTATATTGTCTGAAGGAGTGGTGATATCCGCTCTTTACCCCGATCTTGAGGCTAAAGTGTTTGAGGCCCAGGGAGATGCGCCAGAGTCTTGCCCTCCCGGGAAGTTGTTTGTTCCTTCGGATTTGCGTCATAAGGTGTTTGAGGAGCATCATTCTTCGGTGCTTGCGGGACACCCTGGGAGTAAATCCACTGTCGACCTCATCTCTCGTAGATTCTGGTGGCCTGGGCTGCGTAAGTGTGTTGAGGAATATGTGTCAGCCTGTTGTGTCTGCGCACGCTCTAAGGTGACACATACCCGTCCCTCTGGACCCCTACTTCCATTACCCATCCCGTCTAGACCATGGACCCACCTATCCATGGACTTCATTACTGATCTGCCTGAGTCGTCTGGTAAGACAGTTATTCTGGTGGTTGTAGATCGTTTTAGTAAAATGGCGCACTTTATTGCATTACCCGGTCTCCCCAATGCTAAGACTCTTGCACAAGTGTTTGTTGACAACATTGTGAAACTTCATGGTATTCCCACTGACATGGTCTCTGATCGTGGGACTCAGTTTGTGTCCAGATTCTGGAGGGCGTTCTGTACTCGGCTCGGGGTGCAACTGTCTTTTTCCTCTGCCTTTCACCTCCAGACGAATGGACAGACTGAGCGTACCAATCAGAATCTAGAGACTTACTTGAGATGTTTTGTCTCTGAGAACCAGGAGGAGTGGTCCTCGTTTTTGTCTCTGGCTGAGTTTGCCATAAATAATCGCAGACAGGACTCCACTGGTAAGTCACCATTTTTTGGTGCATATGGCTTTCACCCGCAGTTTGGCACATTTTCTGGTTCTGATACTTCTGGTATTCCTGAGGAAGAACGTTTTTCGTCATCATTGTCTTCCATATGGCGAAAAATTCAAAATAACTTGATAAATATGGGTAACAAGTACAAACGTGTGGCTGACAGGAGACGCATGGATGGTCCGGACCTAAATGTGGGTGATTCTGTGTGGCTGTCTACTAGGAACATTAAGTTGAAAGTTCCCTCTTGGAAGTTGGGTCCAAGATTTATTGGCCCATATAAGATCACGGCCATTATTAATCCTGTAGCATTTCGTCTTGAACTTTCTCAGGCCCTGAAAATCCATAATGTGTTTCACAGATCTTTGTTGAAGAGGTATGTTGAACCTCTGGAGCCATCTCCCTTGCCACCCGTACCTGTCTTGGTGGATGGTAATTTGGAATTTCAGATTGTCAAGATAATTGATTCTCGAGTTCTTCGGGGACCCTTCAATATCTGGTTCATTGGAAGGGTTATGGTCCTGAGGAGAGGTCATGGGTACCGGCATCTGACGTGAATGCCAGTCGTTTGGTGAAAGCCTTTCACAGGTGTCATCCTGAGAAAGTTGGTCCTGGGTGTCCGGAGGTCACCCATAAAAGGGGGGGTAATGTCACGAGTAGGCCTGCGTCTGGAATCAGACGTTCTGCACGGCTTTCGAAGTGACATATTTGACAGGCTTTCCCTTTGTTTGTGTGCTCTTCACCACACCTCTTCCCCTCAGCTGTTGCCGCTTGGCAATCAGCTTTCCCCTATTTACCCCTTCCTCTCCCAGTAGCCCTTGCGGTTTATATCTTCTACCTACTGGGTTGAGAGTGGTGTGGATCTCGGCTGAGATCCTGTTGCTGAGTTCGGCCTAAGTTAAGTTTTCTTTCTTCTTTGGTTGTTTTCCTGTTGGAGTCTCCTGTTCCTCCTTACGCTTGGAGGAACGGGTGTACTCTCTGGTGTCACTAGCCTGCAGGGGTTCCTAGGGTGTATTTAGATTAGGTTCCTGTGTATGAACATTCCTACCATCCAGGATTGTTCATACTGGTAGTCAGCCTAGGGCCTAGTCTCAGGGTCCTCTGCAGGAGGTGACCAGTTCCCTGGTTTTGTCTGTCCCCATCCCTCATACGCTCGGTGTGGCTTTTCCCCCCCACACCAGAGCGTGACAGTATGCGTACGCTAATGCGTACATATTCAGTTAAGTAGCGTACCTTTGACAACGCTAGACTGTATGTTCGTTATTTGTGCGGGAATGTTCGCATTAGCGTAAATTCTCAAATATGCGTATATTTTGCATCTTTGTTGTTGAAGTCACTTGGATTTTTTCCACTTTTTTCATTGTAATAGCAACTGCTAGTAAACGAAACTATACCCTATCAGACTCCCATTATTGTAGCAGCAATTATTCAGCCATTATAGCAAGGTTCGTTTTAGGTTCGGTTCATACGAATCCGAACTTCACGAAAGTTCGCCGAAGCAAAGCGAACTTTTCAAAAGTTCGCTCATCCCTAGTCACCATAAAGTTGATGACAGGTTCCCTTTAAGAGTAATACAGTAAATATTGCTATACTTGTGCAACTGACAGTGAATATGTTTATTTTTGTAAAAATGAAATAAAAATAAACGTTCGGTATGAAAAAGCTGTTTGACAGTATCCTAGTGTAGTTAAAGAACATACAAACCACAGTCTCCTTATAAATGCTTTAAAAATAACAAAAGAGACTTCTGCTGCATTCGGAAAGTCTTCAGATCCTTTCACTTTTTTTCATATTTTGTTATGTTGGGCCTTGTGCTGAAATGAAAAAAAAAAATTTCCCAATCATTCTGCAGTCATTACCACAAAATGAGAGTGAAAATAGAATGTTCGAAATCAGTGCCAATGTATTAAAAGGGAAACTCTAAAATATTAAATTAAAGTCAGTATTCAGCCCTGTTACTCAGTAAGATTTGAGACACCTTTACTATGATGTCACAAGGTTTGGGGATTTTCTACCATTCTTCTCTGTTGTACCATTCAACCACTGAAACACACCTGCAAAGCATGATGCCGATACCATCATGCTTCACTATAAGGATGATATTAGGCAGTTCTTGGCTTCCTCCAAACATGACATTTAGAACTGAGGCTAAAATTATTTTTTTTTTGCTTTGTTACCCCAAAGAATCTTCTTTTTCATGGTCTGAAAGTCCTTTAGGTGTTTTTTTTGTCTGCAGTTTCATGTGTCTTTTACAAGGCAAAACTACTCTGCCATGAAGCCCAGATTGGTGGTGTGCTGCAATGATGGTTGATCTTCTGAAATTTGTCCCAGTCTGCACACAGGATCTTTGGAGCTCAGCCAGAGTGACCATTGGGTTATAGGTCACCTCTTTTACCAAGATCTTTCTCCACTGATTTGTTAGTTTGGTGGAGCAGCCAGCCATAGAAAAAGTATTGGTTCTTCCAAACATTTCATTTAAGAATTATGGAGGCCACCATAATATTGGTAACTTTCAGTGAAGCAGATTTTTTTTGTATTCTTCTCCAGATCTGTGTCTCCACACAATCATGTCTCTGAGCTCTACTCCACTTTTCTCTCCTCATGGCCTAGGTTTTGCTCTAATATGCATTGTAGACCGAGGTGTATATTTCCAAATTATGCTCAATCAACATACAATAGGTGGACTCCAATCAAGGTGTAGAAACATCTTAAAGATGATCAAAAGAAATGAGAGGCCCCAGAGCTAAATTTCAAGTGTTATAGCAAAGGGCAGTGGCGTAGCTATAGGGGTCGCAGCGGTCGCAGTTGCGACCGGGCCCCTAAGCCAGGGGGGCCCCGAGGGCCCCACTTGCAGGGCCGCACCGCCAATTAGCCGGGTGCAGTGCGGCCCTGCGGACAGTTGCGGGCGGCGGTGAGGCAGAGGGAGATGAGCGCTTCCATTGTGGAAGCGCTCATCTCCATAGTCATCTGTATCGCCGTCCTCAGGACGGCGATACAGATGCCTGTATTCTACTGCGGGGCAGGGGAGGGAGAGGCGTCTCCCCTGCCTGTTCCTCTGATGGCACTGGGCCTGCAGCCTATCAGAGGCCGGCTCAGGCGGCGCGATGACGTCGCCGCCTGAGCCGTACAGCGCGGGACACAGGCCGGAAGAGGCCTGCATCGCATCGCTGACAGCTCCATGGAGGTAAGTATTAGTGTTTATTTTTTTATTGTAGCACGGACCGGAGCTCTATTGGGGGACATGGGGGCATTTTTACTAGCACATGGGGGGCACTGGGGGCACTTTTACTGTCACATGGGGCATTTTTACTGGCACTGGGGGCACTTTTACTGTCACATGGGGCATTTTTACTGGCACTGGGGGCATTTTTACTGGCACATGGGGCACTTTTACTGGCACATGGCACTGGGTGCAAGTTACTGGCACATGGGGGCACTTTTACTGGCACATGGGGGCACTTTTACTGGCACATGGGGGCACTTTTACTGGCACATGGGGGCACTTTTACTGGCACATGGGGGCACTTTTACTGGCACATGGGGGCACTTTTACTGGCACATGGGGCACTTTTACTGGCACATGGGGGCACTTTTACTGGCACATGGGGGCACTGGGGGCATTTTACTGGCACTGGGGCCATTTGGGACATTTCTTACTGGCGCATGGGGGCAATGGGAGGCATTTCTTACTGGCACATGGGGGCATTTCTTACTGGCACATTGAAAGCATTATTACTTCTGGGGCACAGTGGGGACATTAGTACTGTTGGGGGCACTATTACTAACAAGTGCACTCTGGCAGAGAATTATTAGTTGGGACTTTGGGGGGCACTATTACTGTGGGGGCACCTGGCACAGTATCAGCGCAGTTATTTCTGGAGGACGTTATGTTCATGGATCACAGATAAATCAATATCCCAGTTGGGAAAACCAATCCAACTCAGAGAAATCCACAGGTTTACAGAAAAGCTGGAAAACTAAAACATAACTTTTACTATACATTAGATAAAAAGGACTAGGATGAGAATGTACTAGATTGCACAAGTAGCGCCTACACCTCTCGTCATTTACAATGTCCAAAAGATATAAAAACATACATCACATATATCATAGGGTAGACAGGAGATGGAGAGATAGTAAAATTAGAGGTGAGAGATAGGGGAAGTAACAATCCCTAAAGACGTTCCTGTCACTACCCCTCAACCCAGGGACGGATCCTGATGGTGGATGCTCCCTGGTCTCCAACCTGCCCTGTCTAACCCTTATCTCTCCTTAACAGGATACCCAGGAATTAAACCCAACGCGTTTCCCCTCATCCGAGGTTCATCAGGGGTTGATGCCAGATGGTATACTATAGTGATTAATACAAAGATAGAATCATCAGGAGGAAAGGATATGAATACAAGATACAGAACCGGTACAAGTACTAAGTGCCCACAGGCTGTACATGGAATCCAGATAAAAAGTACAAAATACCAAGTACAAAAATGATAATGAACTGCTCAAATTCAGTGCTCAGCATATGGGGGATACATATCTATGAGTCCCCTACCCACACATCCACAAAATGGCGATACAGAGAAAAAAAAAAAAAAAAAAAAAAAAAAAAAAAAAGAAGTTCGCCAAACCAAGGAGAATTCAAGAAAAGGACATTCAATAATCGATAATCATAAAACAATGGGGAATTAGTACAAGCCCCCTGGGTTGAGGGGTAGTGACAGGAACGTCTTTAGGGATTGTCACTTCCCCTATCTCTCACCTCTAATTTTACTATCTCTCCATCTACTTGTGCAATCTAGTACATTCTCATCCTAGTCCTTTTTATCTAATGTATAGTAAAAGTTATGTTTTAGTTTTCCAGCTTTTCTGCAAACCGGACGTTATGTTCACACTATTACTGTCAGGGGCACTATTTGCTGGGCGCAGTTATTTTAGGACACTGTGCCAATAATTATTGAAGGGTACTCTCTGTGTGGTACTAGTGGCACAGTACTGGGGGTGGTAGGATGATTTGTCCAGAAGACGGGAGGATGATGGAAAAGTAGTAAACTAAGATTTTTTTCTGTCTAACTGCAGAGATGAGAAATGGCTGAAAAATGGTGTCTGGTCTGAAAGGAGAAGATGAGGAAAGAGAAGATCTACATCCGAGGAGACGTCACTGGATGTACGAGGTATGAGGCGCTGTATTATACTGGATGTAAGAGGTATGGGGCGCTGTATTAGGCTACATTCACAGGAACATTGTGTTTTGCAGTCTGCAAATTGCGGATCCGCAAAAAAAGGATGATGTTCCGTATGGCATCCGTTTTTTTTGCAGATCCACTGTAACAATTCCTATCCTTGTCCCCAAAACGGACAAAAATAGGAATGGACATACAGATGCGGACAGCACACAGTGCTCATTTAAGTGAATGGGTCGTGTGAATGTAGCCTTACCCTGTATGTTCTGTAGTGATACACGTAATGTTAGGAGGTTAGGTTAGGGTGAGAATTTGGCATGGAAGGGGGTTTCAATTTTTGACTTGGCCGGCAGAAAAGCTAGGTGCACCAGCGCTGGAGGAAGGGGGGGGGCCCCCCCAAGCTGAACTCTTGCACCAGGGCCCATGAGCCTTTAGCTACGCCCCTGGCAAAGGGTGTGAATAGTTTTAGACGCCAATCTTAATACCCATTTAGATGGCCGTGGCGTCGGCCTCTACATAACTTCTGCGTATACACTTCCTGTCTAAATCTATGCCAGCTCCCTTACTGACATAGCCCACGCTGTGCTCCCTTTTTTAGAGTAGGGAAAAGGCAAAGATAAAGGCACAAATAACCTTTGCGCCTCAATCAGTGACAGATATACCCCAAAAAGTGGCATGTATCTATTAGTAAATGAAGCCCATTGTTTGTAAGCCTGAAAAAAAAAAAAAAACGACATCTGTCCATTCAGTTCAGCCCGTTATCCTGCAATTTGATCCAGAGGAAAAAAAAAAAAAAAAAAAAAACACCCCTGTGAAGACAATCCTCCTCACTTCACGGGGGAAAAAAATCCTTCCCAACTCCAAATAAATAGTGAAGAATAACTCCCTGGATCAAAAACCCTTCTCCAGAAATCTAATAGCTATATTCTATATTATTGCACTCCAGAAATACAACTAGGCCCCTCTTTAACTAGTGAGTTCACCATCATCAGCTCCTCTGGCAGAGAGTTCCACAGTGTCACTGCTCTTACAGTAAAGAATCCTCTCCTACGTATGTTTTTGTTGAAACCTTTTTTCCTCTAGATGTACAGGATGTCCCGTTGTTACAGTCACAGTGCTGGGTATAAATAGATGATAGGAGAGATCTCTGTACTGACTCCCAATATATTTATACACAGTTATTAGATCTCCCCTCAGTTTTCTTTTTTCTAAACTAAATACCCTAATTATGATAATCTTTCTGGGTACTGTAGTCCACCCATTACAGTATTTACTTTAGTTGCCCTCCTAGGAATCCTCTCCAGCCTGATTTATCTTGTCTTGTTCACAATAATCCATGTGCGGTCTGTAAAGTGGCAGGACTGTCTTTTCATCACGTGCATCTATGCCCCTTTTGATGTATCTCAGCCTTGGCAGCAGCTGTCCGAGACTGGTTTCTACAGCTTAGTTTGCTGTTCACTAAAATTTTCCATGTCAGTGTTACCCAGTGTTTTACCATTTATATGTACTGATGACTTGCATTGTTCCTTCCCATATGCAAAACCTTATATTTGTCAGTGTTAAACCTCATCTGCCACTTCTCTGCCCAAGTCTCCAATCTATCCAGATTCATCCATCCTCTTTCGTTTGAATTACTTTACACAGTTTAGTGTTGTCTGCTTAAAATTACATTTAACTGTGCAAGCCTTCTACAAGATCATTAATAAATATTGTATATTGAAGAAAATAGGGCCCAATACTGACCCCTGTGGTACACCACTAGTGATAGAGACCCAATCTGAGTATGTACTGTTAACCACCCTCTGCTTCACTGAGCCAGTTACTTACTGACATACATAGAGACATTTTTTCCCAGTCCAAGCATTCTCATTTTATATACTAACCTTTTATGTGGTACAGTCTCAAATGCTTTGAAGAAGATATATGACATCTATTGACTCACCCCGGTCAAGTCTAGAATTTACCTCCTGAACTGATTAAATTAGTTTGACATGACGGATCCCTCATGAAGCCATGCCACCAGAGTATTATACTGTACATTTGACTTGTAAAAACTGGAACTAACGAGAGGGTTGTTGGCAGGCAGACATATTTTGGTACCCGGCAGTGACAAGTGGAATTTCTACAACTATATCTATATATATATATATATATATATATATATATATATATATATATATATATATATATATATATATATATTTTATTTAACTGTTTCAGTGAAAGAGCAGAAACGCGGGTGTATACAGCCATGCACAAAACTTTCAAACAATTTACCCCCACAAATGTTGCATGCTGTATTTTCAGCAACTTTTTTTGGCCATTGCTCCACATTTCAGAATTGGTGTGAAAAAAAATGACATTGCATGGCTGGGGAGGGGGCACGCAAGAAGGCCCAACATATTTGCCTTTATTCACACCAGTTTTCTGGCATGAATAAAAATAGAAACCTACTGCAGCTAGGTGGCTGCAATAGATTTAAAGGGTTTTCCGAGACGTACATACTGACGACCTATCCAGAGGTCATCTGCCAATCAGTTGTTTGAGAAGGCACCGGGGCTCCTGTGAGTGCAACAGACTTCTCCCAGCTCACCAAGCACAGCGCTTTACATTGTATAGCAGCTGTGCCTGGTCTCGCAGCTCAACCCCATTCAATTCTATGGGACTGAGCTGTGCCTAGGCCATGTGACTAATGTATGTGACATCACATAGCCTAGGGAGAGCTGGAGAAGCTGTGGTGCTACTAAGAGCGCTGGTGCTTTCTTACACAGCTGATCAGGAGTGGGGGGGGGGGGGTGTCCAGGTGTTGGACTCTCAATCAGAAACTGATGACCTATCCATAGGATAGGTCATCAGTATTTAAGTCTCAGAAAACCCCTTTAAGTTTGTGGTATGGCCTGCTGGAGGATGTGACAAACTCATGAGACGCCTGCACTGCAACATAAATTTGCTACATCCTCCGACAGCACAGGCGGAATTAAGACTGGTATATAAAACACCAGTCTTGATAGATGACCAACATTTTTATTTTATTTTATCACAAGGTCACAACATAACAAAATGTAAGAAAAGTGAAAGGATCTGTAGACTTTCCAAATGCATTGTACAATGACAACAGTATCATCTAATCATAAAAACACTTTTTACAACAGCATGCATGTCTGTAAAGAGTCTTCAGAAGACATTGTTGAGTTGTAAAGACTAGAGATCAGATAAACATAATACTAATTGTTGCAAGGTAGAAAATAAACATACGTCTATCCAGTTCAGTCTGTTTTAAAAAAAAACACACCATGAGGTAGAAGTTTTCCCTCTTCCTAAGAAAATAAATTATTTCCAACTTCAAATCTGGCAATCATAATAACCTATGACTAAACGTTCTTCAGAAATCTAGTGACTACAGCTTGTAATATGGTTATGCTAAAAATTAATGCAGGCTACTGATGAGTTAATGGATTCTTTAGAATGAAAATTCTACATTAATTTTTTCAAAAGTTCGACTAGAATTTCTTGAGATTAGATTCAGGAAAATGCTGAGAAAGATAAGAGATATGAGAGAGCGATTTCCAAGGTACTTTCAATTCAGGTAGAATCAATTCGTACCCAAACATAATTTATTGGCAGATTTGCCGAATCAGACCTGAATAAAATTTTTGTGCTAACTTAAACCTGCCTACTCTCAGTCAGCCTGACCCCTTACCAATTATGGGCAGCTATTGATATATAGGTGTTGCAAATCAAGGGGTGCTTATAGATTTTTATGGCAGCTTGGGGCCCACAGTTTTGCCACCATCGTACTTCTTTCAGGTTCTAGCAGAGGCTAATAGGATGACTGTCAGTGATCATAGAAGTCAACGCAGATCAAACCTCAGATCAAACTCCCAATGTGAATAACACCCAATCAGACCTCAGATCAGAGCCCAAATGTGCATAAGACCTCCCGTTCAGACCTAAGACCAAACCCACATGGTAATCAGACCGCAGTGCAGACAAAAAAGAATAAATCAACTTACCTCTCTTGCTACTGATGCTGCCACCGCTCCTAACATCCAACGTTTTTCCTGGTCTTCCTGTTGCACTATCCGGTGACCCGACATTGCACAGTGTGAAGTCAAAGAGTGCACCAACGCAAACACAGCAAAGTGTGTGGAGCTCTGCAGGAGAAGACCGGTAAGTAGTGGGTACAGAGCCAGCATGGGGGGCACCACTTCCCAGTCCTCCTGTACTAATGAGCACTTCCATGATGGATGTGCTTATTAGCATTGGCCCCATAATATTTCACTAACATTTTCCCCCCCACTTGGGAGGGGTTAGTGTGTCTTATAGGGCAAAAAATACGGTATCTGTACTCCAAAATTGCACTAATGAACTTAACTTTACCCTCAAATAAACAAGTGTATTGATTTGTCAAAATATCCAGGGCTTAGGGCATGGATGCTTTGTCCAGGGCTCTGAGCTGAGTGCTCAGGATGGTGATACAGTTGAATTACTGCAGCTGGACATAGCCCACACACTACTCTCATAGCTCAGATGTTACTAGGCATGAGGCTTATGAAACAGTAGAACTGCCATGGTGTTATCGCACACACTTGAGCGAATAAGCAGGTGTTGCATTCATTTAATTAGACCTCATGAGTCAACTCACCTGTAACTCATGTCACAGGCTGGTCCGGGCTAAGGCCTGCATTGAAAACGGGAATCAGGTAAGTAGTTTTTGATATATTATATAGCTCATATTAGGGAAAACCATACTGGGGGTCTAAGGTTACTAACGGAGGCGGCATTAAAACAAAAAAGGTAAACTATAATCCTGGGTGCACCACTCGGAGATGTTATAATGACTGGGTGTACTACAGGGGGCATTATACCTACTAGATGCTTTACAGAGGGGCATTAAACCTACTGGGGGCATTACAGGAGTCATTATACCAACATGGGGCACGTTAGGGGGCATTTTGCCTCCTGGGACATTACAGGGGGCATAGCATAGGGGCATACTACTGACTGAGGACACTACAGGGAGGCATTATAATAACCAGGGAGATTATACCTATTGAGGGTACTAGAGAGGGCCGTTGTTACTACTGGGGCTCTATAGGGGAATTATACTCACTGGTGTCACTGTAGGTAGCATTATACAAAACTTGGGGCATTATACCTCCTGGAGCTCTATAAAGTACATTGCAACTACTCGGGGTACTATAGGTAGGTAGTATAACTTCTAGGGGTACTAGAAGGGGCATTATAGGGAGCTACTATAATTACTGGAGATATTTTGGGGCATTATTACTACTGGGGGTCTTTGGGCTCTGTGGGACTATCTGTATGGTACTGTTATTTCTTCAGTTTATGATTTGGGTGAATTAGAGGTAGCACAGCACAACACTGTTGGGGCACCAGGGTGGGGAGGATTATGGAAAAATGAGGAATCTAAGGTGTCTGTGTGGCTGAAGGAAGTTGTCATGGGTTGTCTGGACCAAATGGAGAAAATGAGGAAAGAATGTCTAAGTCAGAGGAGACATCACTTATTTTGTTAGTCTGCAGTGCCTTACAGACATTATCATTGCTTGCTGTCTCCAATGGAGCTCAAACTAAATTCCTTAGTAGTATGTCTTTGGAGTGTAGGAGGAAACATACGCAAACACAGGACGACCATACAGATCTTGTCCTTAGTTGGATTAAAACCTAGGACCCCAGCGCTGCAAAGCACCAGTGCTAACACCCATTCAAATATGCCTTGCACTGGGGCTGGGAGTTGGATCAAGAATTTAACATATATGCATGGCAGCTTGGGCTCCAAATCTTTTGAAAACCTAGCAACAAGCCTGCAGACAGCTCGATTAAACAAATTTTGTTGTAGAAAAGTAATAAAAGATTAAAAACCCATAGAAAAAAAGCCTAATTCACACAGGTGTTTTGATCACTGGTTTGTTTCATTGATTGTAAGCCAAAACCAGGAGTAGAGCCTACATAGAAATAAAAAGAATTTGAAAGATCAGCACCTGTTCTGTGCTTTTGACCCTCACCTGGTTTCAGCTCACAATCCCTGATGAACACCCGGACAAAAGAGTGACATACTCCAAAGCGAATCCGGATCTTTTCAGATTCGCTCTGTACGAATCTTAAATGTTCTTAAATTTTTGTACGCTACGTACGCATTTGATAATTTGTACACTAATGCTACACATCTGATAATTTGTACGATAATGCGTAGGAATTCAGTTAAGTAGCGTACTTTTACTGTATGTTCGTTATTTGTGCGGAAATATTCACAGTGGATGGGTTAGAGCGGCAAAAAGCCCGGGAAGAACCCGGTCACCTGACCTAGGGGGAAGGGCTTGCTGTGATTGGCCCATAGGCTGAGTAAACCAGTTATATCACTTGTGCTGCACCTGCTGAGACGAGCAGGAGCTTGTGAAACACAGAGAACTGCGTCTGTAAATTGTGTTGTTGTTCTGGGCACCCACATTACAGATATCAGGGCTAGTGCAAGGCTAGTAACATTATTTAGGCAGGGAGAGTGAGGGAGGAGACAGGGAGAGAGAGACAAAGACCTGATTGCCTGCCACAGTCAAGTGAAAATGTCTGGCACTGGAAAAAGAAGGGTTCCACTTCCAGCCAGACCTCAAAAAAAAAAAAAAAAAAAAAAAAAAAACACACCACACACTATCAAAACAGGTTTTTGAAGAATTAATTTAGTAATAAATAATAACGGTGAACAAATAAATAAAACAAAAGAAAAAAAAATTACGCCGACCTTTGCCGACGTCTGGCCATCATCGCTTGCAGCTCTCGGAATTCCAGCGGCAGGCTGTGAATAAGGCGGGAGGCAGCATGGAGCCTGGTGCCAAAACACCGTAAGGCTGCCTCCAATTCAAAGTCTAGTCTATCGGGATATCTGTAGGGGTGGAAACAGTAATTTAATTAGTATGATCGAGTTAAAGGGGTTGTCCCCTGAAAAATATTCTAAACTTTCAAACCAGTACCTGGATCTGAATACTTTAGCAATTGCATGTCATTAAATATTTAGTTTACCTACTAGAACTGAGTTATTCAGTAAAATTTATCTTTATTGAGCACTTTTTTTCTTATTTCTTTGAACTGCTCACTGAGAAGGCCACACATGGTCAGTTTATCTGGAGTGAAACATAGCTAACCACACCCACTTTTCCACCCATATTACAAAACTGGAGTGAATGGTGTACACATGCAAAAAGTCGCAAAATTTTGCGCAAGCGAGTGTAAAAAGTCACGCAGGCCTATTTTGCGACTTTTTGATGCCAGAATGCTGGAGTGAAGGTGTGATAAATCAGGGCCAATGTGTACACCGTCTAGTTATCAATAACATGTTGGGTGGCATGATCCTAGTGCTTGAAAATATTACACTTCTGTTAATTAGGGGTTTATACTTACTGGACACCCATAATGAGTGGCCTTCCCATGGGCCTGGAGAAAACTCCTCATCATCCCCCCTGACGGTTGGAGCTACAAAAGATAAAACATAAATTTAGCTTATATTTTGAAGACAGAAGGTCCAACCATTACACTTTTTATTTTTACCTACCTTCTATCTCTGGAAGTTGGGGTGGTGAACTTGATGTTGGAGGGGTAGGTGGGGGTCCTCTCTCTCGCTGTTGTGGTGGAGGGTGAGAGGAGCTCCTCTGTGGTGCAGAAGCTGTCAAAAATTATTAGATAATGGCATTACATTCAACTCTAATGAACAGTTGTAGCTTATGATGTTGATACATCTGAATAGTTTGGGGTTGGATCCCATTCCTAACCACTAGTGCTCTACTATATCACTGCAGCTGCACTCCCACGTAGCCTGGATTAAAAATAAATTAAATATGTTTACACTTACTAGAAGCTGAAGGTACTGCAGGGGCCGCCCAGACACGACGCTCACGGTGATGGTGACGCCGTTGCTCTGCAACATAAATCCGTAAACAATTGTTATGATGACTGTTTTTAATACTAACACTGTATACTACTACGAAGATATTATGGGTGAGAGGAGGGCCATATGATATGGAGCGAGCATTTCATGTGAAGGGAACATAGAATATCTGGGGTGAATGTTTGATAGAGGGGGCATATGTTGGGAGGGGTGGAGGGTTGAATGAATGAATAAAAGATGTCTGTGTCACATTCTCCAGTTACAAACATAAAAAATATAAATGCTGCACATACAATGCACTAGTATACCATAGCTCCAGTTCCAACCTTTTTGGATTTGGCGGGAGTCAGGATTTTAGCGGCTGTGTCTGGAAACGGGTGGCTATGTCCCGTGGTTAGCTGTCTGTGGATCCATAGGAAGCAGAGAAGGATGACAGTAAGCAGGGAGCAGTCCACTCCCCACTCTTCACCTTCCCCGATGTCCAGTATAATGTCTCCTTGTATCCCCCATACAGTATATGTCTCCTTGTGTCTGCCCCCACACAGTATATAATGTCTCCTTGTGGACCCCATACAGTATAATGTCTCCTTGTGGCTTCCCCCATACAGTACAACATCTCCTTGTTTGGCTCCCATATAGTATAATGTCTCCTTGTGTCTGCCCCCATACAGTATAACATCTTCTCCTTGTGGCCCCAAGTGTTTTTCCTTCTAAATGAGTATTTATTGCGATATATATCGTTTTTGCAATAAATTTCTTAATATCGTGGGAATATTTTTGATATCGCCCACTCACATTAGCTGCAGCATGAGCACATCTTTGAGTCTGTGTGTAGGAGGATGAAGCGCTAACTATGGAGGGGCATATATCTAAGGGTACTTTCTTTCACACTAGCACATTTGACTGATACAAACGGGAGAACGGCCAGCCCCATTAACAATAATGGGGACGACGCTGATCCGGCAAGAACGCCGGGAATTGGCAGGACAATCAGTAAGCCGCTCTGGGCACTTGAATTTTTAATCGGATCATTTCCGCTGGATCTGTACTGGGGTCTGGAAAGTGTCAAAACGATAGCGCAAGCCTCGGATCACCCGCTGCACCTTCTTGTGCTGGTGTGTGCCATCGTAATCCTGGGGGTCCATCACCTTCACCATACACTTAAGCTCTCTACAGCTAAATGCAGATAAACTCCGGGATGCCATCCTCAAAACTTAGCTCTGCTCCCTGAGGACTTTACGCCGCGACTTAGCGCCATGCGTATGACGCAATCACGAGACAATAGTACGCTAAAGATTTGTATGCACTTTGTACGCTCATGCATATGTATTCAGTTAAGTAGCATACCTTTAACAACGCTAGTGTTCACTATTTGTGCTGGAATGTTCGCAGACAGTGTATTTGTACGCTCATGTGTACATATTCAGTTCAGTAGCGTACTTTTAACAATGCTGACTGTATGTTAGTTATTTTTGCAGGAATGTTCGCAGAACATGACCAGAATAACGAATATTTTTTAACGGAACTTCGACTGAATAAATTTGTATTAAGAACAAATCTTTTTATAAATTAGTCGAATATTCACCAACACAAATTTTTGTAGATTCGCTCATCTCTCAGTGACTGATACAAAACACTGACCAGGCACTGATGTGTGAATTCTTGGCTACTAAACGTTATTCTAATCTGGGACATTTTATTGGATATGGAATAAAATGTTTGAAAGGTGCACATCCCCCGTCTACAGCCAACTCCTATCCAAGAATAGGGCCCCCGAAGTGAATGGAGAGCAAGCTGTGCAATCAGTCACCCTCTTATTTACTACTGAGTCCTGGTGAAGGGTGGCCATTCATGTCTTGCTTTCTTCTCATTGCTATGACATTTCTGAAAATAGCCAAGACCCATAGCAGTGAATGAAGGACACTGTTCATGTTCTCCGTTCTTACTATAGGATCGGATTTGGCCGCTTCGCCAAATTTCCCCAAAAAATTCACTTTGTGACAAATTAGTTCTTCACAAAGAGCATTTCTTTGTGAGTAGTGGACGCAATGACGGGGAATGTAAATTGCACCGCTGCCAGTCATTAAACCCCTCAGATACTGCGCTCATTGCTGATCACGGCACCTGAGATGAAAAATGAGGGCTTTCAGGGGTTAATCAGTTGAAAAAAAAAAAAAGACTTGTCTATTTGAGCGCAAAGAGGCTGCCAAAATCCTGATTGAAGATCCTGCACAAAATGTTGCGTTTTGCGCGAGATCTTCAATCAAGATGGCTGCAGCAGCCTCTTCGTGCTCAAGTGGATGAGGTATGATTTTTTTTTTTTTTACTGCCTTTTCAGTGAAAACTGACTCTTTACCACAAAGCAGGAGGAAATTCGGCTTCACAGTGTATCAAATTTTCTTGAAATTCGGATCGAAGTCCACTTTGGATACTTCAATCTGTTCAACTCTAGGTCCCCATATCCTATCATTATGACATAAATCATCTTTTTAGGGCCCAAACAAGTGATTAAACAGTAGATTAGAAAACAAGTCATTTAATTAAATAATTGTATTGAAAAACTGCAATTACTGACAGTATCAAAAAGGATGAAATAATGCAATTAGTCAGCTACTTCAACATTCAGGCAAAGATCTCAGTGTGAAAATATAACTAATCATGTGGTTTACAAAGGGCTGTGTTGTAATTTTGAAAGTTTATTCTCATTTATTTAGTTACATAATCTACATTTGATTTCAATTAATCTATAACATAAAGTGCTGTTTACTTTAATACCGATTTAACCCCAGGCCTGTTTTCACCTTCCTGCCCAGTCCATTTTTCCCCTAATCTGGCATGTGTCACTTCATGTGGTAATAACTTTGGAACGCTTTTACTTATCCAGGCCATTCTGAGATTGTTTTCTTGTCACATATTGTGCTTCATGACAGTAGTAAATTTGTGGCAAAATATTTCATTTATTTAAAAAAAAAAAAAAAAAAAAAAAAAAACACACTGATGTTACAAAGTTTGCTAACCCTTGAGGTATTCCACAAGAATTAAAGGAAAATGGGTGTGAAATTTCAAAATTTCACTTTTTTGGTAGACTATTCATGTTAATTTTTTTCTTGCAACGCAGCAATGGTTAACAGCAAACTAAACCTCAATATACATTACTCTGATTCTGCAGTTTACAAAAATACCCCATATGTGGTGGTAAATGTCTATGGGTTTGTGATAGTGGTCAGAAGGAAAGGAGCGCCATATGAATTTTGGAGGCAGATTTTGCTAGAATGGTTTTTAGGCACCTTTTCTTAATTGAGAGACCCTGACGTACCCCTACAGTGGAAACCCTCAAAAGGTGACCCCATTTTGGAAACTACAAGAAAGAATATATTAAGGGGGGTACTGACCACTGACCCCCTAAGCGTTTTACGGAATTTGGAAACACTTGGCTGTGAAAATGAAAAGTTTCATTTCTTCCAATAAAATGTTGCTTTAGCCCCAAATTTTTCATTTTGACAAGGGTTAACATTTCATTTTGACCCCATATGTTGTTCCCCATTTTCTCGTGAATAAGGCAACACCCCATATGTGGTGGTAAACTCCTGTGGAGTCACATGGCAGGACTCAGAACAGAACGAGAGCCATATGGATTTTGCAGAACAGATTTTGATGGATTGGTTCGCGGGAGCCATTGATTTTTATTTTTTTGTGTTATTGTCTCAGGTGGGGGGCTCATTTTTTGTAGGATGAGGAGACGTTTTTTTATTGGTACTATTTTGGGGTACATAAGGCTTTTTGATTGCTTGGTATTACACTGAGAGTCCAGGTGAAAAAAAAAAATAGCTGTTTTGGCATAGTTTTTAAAAAATTTTTTTTTACAGCATTCACCTGAGGGGGCAAATCATGTGATATTTTTATAGAGCAGGTTGTTAGGGATGCAGCGATACCCAATATGTCTACCATTTTTATTTTTGGAAAGTTTTACACATTAGATTTATTTTTGAACAGAATAAAATCTTTTTGTGTTGCCATTTTCAGAGCCATATTTTTTTAAATTTTTCGAGCAATTGTCTCAGGTAGGGTATCATTTTTGCGGGACAAGATGACGGTTTTATTGGTAGCATTTTGGGTTAAATACGTCTTTTTGATCACTTGCTATTACACTTTTTGTGAGGGAAGGTGACCCAAAAATCGCAGTAAAAAAAAGTGCCAAAACAGCCTTCACCTGGCGGGGTGGATGATGTTATATTTTTATAGAGCCGTTCGATATGGAAGCGCTGATACCTAATATGTTTACTTTTCTTTTTTCCAATTTTTTGTAACTATTTTGGGAAAAGTGCGCTTTTTTTTTTACTTGAAAATTTTTTGTAAAACTTTTTTTTACTTTTTTCACTTTAACTTTTGGGGATCTGATCCCCTTTTCAATGCATTACAATACTGTAGTATTGTAATGCATTGGCTGTAAGTGTATTACTCAATGTAATACACTTACAGCCTGCTTCCATTGTGGCTGCTATCCCTGCTTGCCTGTGCGATCCAGCCCCCTGGATCGCACAGGCAAGCAGGGATAGCAGCCACAATGCCTAAGGAAGGCATCGGGCTGCTATCCAAGCCATCTGGTCCCCGTCACAGCAGCGCGGGGACCCGATGGACTCCCCGTCCTCCCACATAGCATGTGCCATGGTCAGCGCTGACCGCTGCACATCGAGGGTTAATACACCCGCATCGGTGAAAACACCGATGCGGGCGTACGCAGCAGGGGTCTGGCTACTGGGCACAGCCGGTCCCCCGTAGCTGATCGGGTGGGCACAGCTCCTGCACCCGCCCGATCAGCGTGCCGTACTAGTACAGCGCTGGGTGGGAAGTCACTGGTCGGGAAGGGGTTAATGATTAGATGCTTACTATAAAGCATTCTACTTTGCGCCCAGCAAGACACTGTCATCCTCTTATACATGTTGGGGGAAATAATCACAAGGGTAATATTTGAAGTGAAATTTGCTCGAGTCTAGCGTTGGTCGATTTACCTTTTTTTTTTTAATATTGCAGATTGTTTGTTAAATTTGATGCATCTCTAACCTCTTCCAGAATCTAAACTGTATATGTACAACAGGATTTATCAGCATTTAAACATGTGATTGGTGATAAATCCGATCACAGATCTCAAACCCCTCAGATACTATGGTAGGTTGTACTCGAGGCCTGAATGACTCCCCTGCATGGAGATCTGGGATGCAGTTTGTTCCCTGTGATAGCCTTGAGCCTTAGGAGGGCTCAAATTGGCCAAAGCAATACGTATGTCTGTGGCAGGGCTCCATAGGAATGTGTTGAATCTCCCATAGGCTGCAATGTTAATTGTAGAATCAATCTGATGACGCCATGTTCAAGTGCCCTAGGACTTTTAAAAATGTAAAAAAAAAAAAAAAAAAAAAAAGCCACAAAGTCAAGTCACCACCTTTCCTCGTAATAAAAATAAATAGAAAAAAAGGATCATGTGTATTGCCATGTCCGAAAATACCAGTACTATTACAATATAAAAGTATTCATTTTGTATGCAAATGGAAAAAATGATAATGCACTATTCACTATTGGTTTTGGCACTTTAACTGCCCCCCCACCCAAAAAAAAAAAATAAAAAAAAAAAAAATAAAATATAATATAATATAAAATATATATATATTAATGCTCTTCATTCTCCAGGTCAGTATGATTACAGCAATACCGCATATGCATAGTTTTTCTTGCATTTCAATACTGTGAAAAAAAAATTAAACTTATTCTGACCCCTATAAATTTTTTTTTAGAGCTACTGCTTTTGGGGTGTGTGACTTTTTGATCACGGTTTTATTATTTGAGAGGTAAGGTGAGAAAAAAAAAAAAAAAAAAAAAGTCAAATCAGCCATTTTTTATTTTTCTTCTGTTTTGTCCTTCACCACATGGGATAAGTTTTATTTATTTTTTTATATTTTAATATAATGGGATTTTTCACACAAATGATGTACATGATGTTGAATATTTTATTGTTGAAGTATTTTTATTTTTGGGGAAGGGAGTAATTTCAATTTTTGTTTTTTTCTTTAAATTTTTTTTAAAACTTTTTTTGCTACTTTAGGTCCCCAAGTGGACCAAAACATGCAATCAGATTAAAATTTGTATAAATGTCTTATACAAAAATAGATATATTACAGTTCAATGGTGCCACCTGCTGGCCTGAACTGTAATATACAGGTTATGAGCTTGGAAGCCTAATACAGGCTCTGGCTCATTACTTTGAATAAACACCATCCTTGATCTTTGTCAGGGAGACGTTCAAGCCTATGAAGTGTGCGCCTCCGGCTTCTCAGATGCCATGGTCACGTTTGACCACGACATCTGAGATGTTAAAAGTCCATGATCGGCATTACCACCAGTATGAAACAGCAGTCATCTGGTTGCTATGGCACTTGCTCTGTTCTGGAGAGGAGGTAATCTTCAAAGACCCGATATCCGCCGTACATGTGTGGAGGATGTCACAAAAGGGTTAAAGAGGTATTTTGGTTTTAATTATAATTTAATTATATTTACTTCTTTAGATAATAGGATTGCAAACAACTTTCTAATGTACATCTATTTGTAGTATATCCTACATTTGCCTCTCCCTAAGGGTTCATGCCCACAGAAGTAAAGGCCCATATTGCGGACCGTAAACAGCCAGTCTGCAATATACAGTGCCTTGCGAAAGTATTCGCCCCCCTGGAACTTTTCAACCTTTTGCCACATTTCAGGCTTCAAACAAAAAGATAACATTTTACATTTTTGGTGGAGAATCAACAAGTGGGTCACAATTGTGAAGTGGAACGAAATTTATTGGATCATTTAAACTTTTTTGTAATAAAACTGAAAAGTTGGGCATGCAAAATTATTCAGCCCATTTACTTTCAGTTCAGAAAACTCAATCCAGAAGTTCATTGAGGATCTCTGAATGATCCAATGTTGTCCTAAATGACTGATGAAGATAAATAGAATCCACCTGTGTGTAATCAAGTCTCCATATAAATGCACCTGCTCTGTGATGCTCTCTGTGCTTTAAACAGAACCCTGAGACTATCATGAACACCAGGGAACACACTAGGCAGGTCCTTGATACTGTTGTGGAGAAGTTTAAAGCCGGATTTGGATACCTAAAAGATTTCCGAAGCTTTAAACATCCCAAGGAGCACTGTGCAAGCAATGATATTGAAATGGAAGGAGTATCAGACCACTGCAAATCTACCAAGACCCGGCCGTCCCTCTAAACAAGGAGAAGACTGATCAGAGAGAGATGGAGCCAAGATGCCCATGATCACTCTGGATGAACTGCAGAGATCTACAGCTGAGGTGGGAGAGTCTGTCCATAGGACAACAATCAGTCGTACATTTCACAAATCTGGCCTTTATGGAAGAGTGGCAAGAAGAAAGCCATTTCTCAAAAGATATCCATAAAAAGTCTCCTTTACAGTTTGCCACAAGCCACCTGGGAGACACACCAAACATGTGGAAGAAGGTGCTCTGGTCAGATGAAATCAAAATCCAACTTTTTGGAAACAATGCAAAACTATATGTTTGGCATAAAAGCAACACAGCTCATCACCCTGAACACACCATCCCCACTGTCAAACATGGTGGTGGCAGCATCATGGTTTGGGCTTGCTTTTCATCAGCAGGGACAGGGAAGATGGTTAAAATTGATGGGAAGATGTATGGAGCCAAATACAGGACCATTCTGGATGAAAACCTGTTGGAGTCTGCAAAAGACCTAAGACTAGGACGGATATTTATCTTCCAACAAGACAATGATCCCAAACAAAGCAAAACCTACAATGGAATGGTTCAAAAATAAACGTATCCAGGTCTTAGAATGGCCAAGTCAAAGTCCAGACCTGAATCCAATTGAGAATATGTGGAAAGAGCTGAAAACTGCTGTTCACAAAAGCTCTCCATCCAACCTCAAAGAGCTCGAGCTGTTTTGCAAGGGAGAATGGGCAAGAATTTCAGTCTCTAGATGTGCAAAACTGATAGTGACATACCCCAAGCGACTTGCAGCTGTAATCGCAGCAAAATGTGGCACAACACAGTATTAATGCAAGGGGGCCGAATAATTTTGCACGCCCCACTTTTCAGTTTTATTATTACAAAAAAAGTTTAAATGATCCAATAAATTTCGTTCCACTTCACAATTGTGACCCACTTGTTGCTGATTCTTCACCAAAAATTTTATATCTTTTTGTTTGAAGCCTGAAATGTGGCAAGAGGTTGAAAAGTTCCAGGAGGCTGAATACTTTCGCAAGGCACTGTATGGGCATTGGCCGTGTGCACTCCATGCTGAATGGGACCGCGATCCACAATATATGAACACCTAACTTTTGAGGAGCACAGGTACTGATCGGAAACCCATGGAAGCACTGCAAAGCACTTACATAAGCTTTTGGGTCGATGTCTCTGCTCTGCAAAAAGATGAACATGTTCATGACTGTCCACTTTAGATTTTGCGGAACAGAACATCTGGCCCATAATTGAACAGTCTGTCGTAGTCCTTAAGACAGACAAAAATAGGACATATTCTATTTTTTTTGCAGAATGGCCATGCGGACAAACGGACATGGAATTCACGCGGAGTAATTTCTGTGTTTTTTGCAACCCCATTGAAGTGAATGGTTCCGCATAAGGGCTGCAAAAATACTGAATAGACACAGAAAAAAAAAAATAAGTGTGTGCCCTAAGAATGAATCCACAGGAAAAACATCCAGTAAGAGAGGATCCTATGGATGTAAAAAAAAAAAAACCAAAAAAAAAAAAACACACAATTCCTCCACCGTTTTATGGGTTTTGTTCCCACGGGATTTCATTTGTGGAAAAACTGACCCATGCCATTCATTCTCTGGGTCAGTATGATACCCCATATGTATAGGTTTGTTATGTTTAACTAGTGTAAAAATAAATTTAAACTTCAAAAATATATATATTTTTTTTTTTACATGGCCATATTCTGACCCCCATAACTTTTTCATAGTTATATTCACTGAGCTGTTTAGGGGGGCTCATTTTTTGCAGGACAATCCATAGTTTTTATTGATACGATTTTGGAGTTCGCGTGACTTTTTGATCACATTTTATTACATTTTTTGAGTAAGAAAAGCAATGAAGCAAGAGCTGGGAATCGTGATGGTGCTGTGGTCAGCACCGTGGTGTGCGTGGTGACAGTGCCGGCTGCTGTGGGTACAGTGGAAACACGTAAGATCAGGGTGCCTGGTCAACTCCAGAAGTTGGTAGGGCAGCATTCTACAACTCTGACAGACCCCAAACAACAGCAGGAGGTGGTTCAGTGGATTGCAGATAGCACGTCCAGCCACGTTTCATCTGCCCCCTCATCCAGCCAGTCGACTTCTCTGAGCTAGAGTGTCTGTCCTCCAACTCGCCCTCCTTCTCCCCAGCCAGAACCCTCTAGGGGTATGTCCCACGGACAAAATTTATCCATGGAACTCTTCAGCCACCACTTCCCTGATGTGCCAGTGGACGAGCTGCTATGCCCTGATTCTCAGGACCTTTTGCTGTCTCCGGGTTATGAGAGTGGGGAGTTAGCAGTGGCGTCTGAGGAGCTGGTGGAAGATGACGAGACACTGTTGTCGGAGGTAGTTGTCAGGGACGTCACTGTGGAGTCTGAGGAAGACCTGGGGGATGATGAGGGGACAGATCCTACTTGGGTGGATGAGGCAACTGGAGGCAGTGGTTCAGACTGAGACGACATCAGCACCACAAGCTGTTGAGAGAGCCAGAGGGCTGTGACGAGGGAGAAGCCAGGGCCGAGTCACTACTTCCCCAAGTGCTCCTAGAGGTCACGCTCCAGCCCGTACTATGTGCCACTCCTTAGTTTGGGAGTACTTTAAGGATTATGAGGCCGATCCTCGTTTGGCGGTGTGCAAGCTGTGCCACACGTCAATGAGCAGGGGTTCAAAACACAACAACCTGACCACTAGTAGCCTGCACAAACATTTGGAGAGAAAACACCCCACCAAATGGTTTGCACTTCTGTCAGCTGGTGACGTTGACACAGTTAGTCCAGCAACTGTGTCTCGTCCAAGCCAGGACGTTGCAGCCTCCATCCCCGAAAGGACCCCTCCAGCTCCATCTCCCTCCCCTCCACTCATGTGTCCCAGTGCGGAGTTCAACTGTCTCTACCGCAGACATTTGAACGCAAGCGCAAGTACGCAGCCACCCACCCCCATGCGCAAGCTCTAAATGTGCACATCGCCAAGCTGATTAGTTCGGAAATGTTGCCATACAGGCTTGTGGAGACAGAATCCTTCCGCAACCTTATGGAGGCGGCAGCCCCCCGTTACTCTGTCCCCAGCCGACACCATTTTGCCCGATGTGCCGTCCCCGCCCCGTGTCTGAGAACAATCGCCCACGCTCTCAAAAACGCGGTTTGTGGTAAAGTCCACATGACCACAGATACGTGGACGAGTACCGGTGGCCAGGGACATTACATCTCCCTCACGGCACATTGGGTCAATCTGGTGGAGGCTGGGTCAGAGACCGATCGTGGGGCTGCACATGTGCTACCCACACCACAAATTGCGGGACATAGTTCCGTCTGTGTGTCTCCAGCACATTATGCCTCCGCCTCCTCCTCCAAAGGGGCAGTGATGCCCCAATCGTCAAGTCTCATTTCCTCGATGGCCAGCAGTTTCAGCACTGTGGTAGGGAAGCGGCAGCAGGCAGTCCTGAAACTGCTGAGCCTGGGGGATAAGAGGCACACGGCTGAAGAGCTCTTACAGGGCATCAGGGGCAGACCAATGTGTGGCTGGTGCCGCTGAACCTTCAGCCAGGAATGGTGGTCTGCGATAATGGGCGTAACCTGGTGGTGGCTCTGCATCTTGGTGGGCTGACTCACATGCCATGCATGGCCCACATGCTCAACTTGGTGGTCCAGCGGTTCCTCAAGACCTACCCCCAGTTGAGTGAGTTGCTCACCAAGGTGCAGTGCATATGCGCCCATTTTCGCAAGTCCACCACCGATGCTGTGACCCTCAGGACTGTGCAAGGGCGGCTACAACTCCCTGTTCACCGGCTGCTGTGTGACGTTCTCACGTGTTGGAATTCGACATTACACATGCTAGCCAGGGTGTACCAACAACGCAGGGCAGTTGTAGACTGCCAGCTGATCCCCTGAGGTGGTAGTCAGGCCAGTCAGCTTCCTCATGTCTATGCTGAGGAGTGGACGTGGATGGCTGGCATCTGCCAGGTCTTAGGTCCCTTTGAGGAGGCAACAGAGATGGTCAATGGTGATGCACACATCAGTGTCACCATCCCTCTGTTGTGCCTCATCCAGAACTCCTTGAGGAACCTAAGATCTGAGGATTCAGCAGTGTCACAGGAGGTGGGGGAAGACAGTGACAGCACCTTGCTGTCAGTTTCGCAGCGCGAAACTGAGGAGGAGGAGGAAGAAACTCTTGGGCACCATGCATCAGGGGGTGATTCCATGCTACCTGTTGAGCGGGTATGGGCTGAGGATGATGAATTGGGGTCGAAGGGGGGGGGGGAATGGAGAGTCCGCTACGTGAGGAGGCTGAAGGCTTGCATGTTGGCACAGTAGGGCACATGGCAGACTTTATGCTTGGCTGTCTTTGTCGTGATCCCCGGGTCAAGAGGATACTGTCCACCAATGACTATTGGGTGTACACCCTCCTTGACCCACGCTACAAGGACAACTTTGTCCAACTTATACCCGTGGAGGAAAGGAGCACCCGAGTCACTTTCTACCACAAGGCCCTGGTTCAGAAACTGCTACAGGCCTTTCCAGACCAGTCGAGCAACAGGGGGCGGACTGCAGTGGCTGAAGTTGGAGAGGAGGGGGAAAGTCAGTGTAGGCGCCAAGGGCAGGGGTACACTATTCCATGCTTTTGCCAAGTTTCTTAAACCCCAGCAAGACAGTACGACACAGCCACAGGGCAGGCAGAGCAGGGCGGAACAGTACCGCAAGATGGTGAGGGAGTATGTCGCGGACCAGACCAACGTCCTGACCGATAACTCCACGCCATATAATTACTGGCTGGCCAAGTGGCCAGAACTTGTGCAGTATGCTCTTGAGGTGCTTGCCTGCCCTGCTGCAAGTGTACTGTCTGAAAGGGTTTTTAGTGCTGCCGGGGGTATCATTACGGACAAACAGACGCGCCTGTCCACCGACAACGCCGACATCCTCACGTTCATCAAGATGAACAGGTCATGGATATCCCCCCAGTTCTCATCCCCACCTCAGGCTACCTCCTAAATTGCTTGCTTTCCTCCTCCTCCTCTTCATCTGAGTTGCATATGCAACAATTTTTCAGGAACGTCATCCGGCTTTCTAAAAGCAATTTTTCAGGAGTCATGCGGCTTTGTAACCAAATTTTTTATGAAAGGCCATGGGGTTCTATATACACAGTGCTGACGGAAGCCCATCAGGCTTTCTAAACACAATGCCCACTGCCTCTCCCAAGCGGTTGTGGTGCTGATGTTGCCTCACACTTAAAATTGATCTGTTCCGCTCTCTTCCTCGGGCTGTCTGCGGAGAAGGCGGATGCTCCGAACCGGTATCATGGCGGCTCTCTGGCCTTTCATTAAGCCCAGGATCGTCAAGAAGCGGACGTAGAAGTTCATCCGCCACCAATCAGACCGTTGTGTAAAGATTAAGTGTAACTGGCGTAAACCCAGAGGTATTGACAACAGAGCCCGCAGGAGGTTCAAGGGGCAGATCCTGATGCCCAACATTGGGTACGGTAGCAACAAGAAGACCAAACATGCTGCCCACAGGGTTCCACAAATTCCTGGTCCACAATGTCAAGGAGCTCGAGGTTCTGTTGATGAGCAACAAGTCCTTCTGTGCAGAAATCGCCCACAACGTCTCCTCAAAGAACCGAAAGACCATTGTGGAGAGAGAGGCACAGCTCGCCATCAAAGTGACAAATCCCAACGCCAGACTGCGCAGCGAAGAGAACGAATAAATATCTGTGGTTATTTGTGCTAAATAAAAAAATATTGATCTGTTCCTGTGCCTGATCCACCCAAGTTGAATCTGTCCCATCATGAGAAAGGAGTCCCCACTGTAACTTGCTTCACTTTCAACTACCTCACCCCCCGTCACCTGTGTCTCGCCATTGTCCACCACCTCCTCAGACAACACTGGTAAATCCCCACTGTCAGCACACTGAGACTGCAAAAAGGTCTTGCGAATTGGGGAAGAGAATGTTCTGGGGTAGCACATCAGAGAAGGGGTGACTATAGGGTTCCAGGGAGTACGTGACACATACAATCTCCATCCAAAAAGTCATACTGATGCTCACCACCATGCTTTACACTGCAATCTTATTGAAAGACAGACAATCAGGGGTTCACTGCCAGGTCAGGCAGCATTTTTAAGTGGGTCACCATTACCATGTCCCTGAAAATTGCCTTGGGGGTCATCACCAGACTATTGCCAGATTTAGAAAAAAAAAAAAAAAAAAAAAAAAGTGCAATTAGGGAACCTCAGAGGCATCCCTACATGCTGCCCCTGGTGTTTCCTATCAATTTCCAAGGTGTTTCCATCTTTTTCTGGAGGTTTTCACATGTTGGGGCAAACTTGACTGTGCAGAACCTTTGGCCCCTGCAAAAATAGTCGGGTCTACCATAGACTTTAATGGGATTCGTGATTCGGCTCAAACCCACGAATCCCGCTGAAAATTCGGTCCGAATTACGAATATTTTAGGATTCGATCAACTCTACTGATGACCAAACAGACATAGATGATGTAACCGATTGTACGTGGGAGCAAGGTGAAGAGGGGGCATCATCATCAGCTGGTGAGGGTGGCAGCATGCCTGTGAGACAGCAAGAGTGAAAGCATGCCCGTGAGACAGTAGGGTGGAAGATCTGCAGCCAAACTTGGGAGGGGTACACCATCTGTTACACAGGAGACTACCTTTGACGAACACACGGGTTCATAAAAGCAGTGGTAGGCAGGCATCATGCAGTGGTGGAGGGAAAATGCCATACTTGTCAGTGTTGGGGGACCTTAGCGGGGCAGTATGCAGGATGTGTGAGCAAAAGATGAGGTGCCGCCAGGGTGCTAATGTTAGCAAGACTGCCTTGCGTCAACACGTAAACGGTCACCATAAAGTGACAGTTTTTAAGCCTGATACAGTGGTTGCTGTATCTCCCACCAGCCCACACCCCCTCTAAAGCAGTCAGGGCTCAACAACATCAGCAGTAAGAAGCGCTCATTCCTTCCCACTGAGTTCAATGTTATGTATTGCTCCTGATGCTTCTCCTACTTCTACTCCTCATCACTTGTTTTGCCAGCAATCGATCACCGAGGTGATTGCAAAAAGACAACAGTATGTGTCTCATTCAACGGTGCAGAAGCTGAACATACACCTGACCAAGTTGCTGATTCTACAGTCCCTTCTTTTCCATGTAGTTGACTCTGCATACTTCAGAGAACTGATGGCTTGTGTCCATCCAAGTTGTAGAGTCCCAAGATGACATAACTTTTCAAAAAAGCTGTTCCAGCCCTGCACACGTATGTTGAGCAGAAGGTCTGGAAGTCCTTGGGCCTCTAGGTGTCTTGTAGAGTTTATGTCAGTGCTAACATATGGAGTCGAACACTGGCTGTCTCCTCAACAACTGGAGATAACAACCGTGGTTACTGATAATGGGAAGAGCATTTTGTCTGCACTGCATCAAAATGGGCTGACCCATGCGCCCTGCATGGTGCATGACTTCAATCTTGTTGTTATCCAGTTCTTGAACTCTTCCACTGCAAGATGTCTTGAAAATTCCAAGGAAACTGCTTGCATTTCAGCCATTCTTACTGTGCAAACACACTCTTGAGCTGCAAAGGAAGAAGGGTTTTCCACAACATTGCCTTATATGCAACTCAATGGAACTCAATGTTCCACATGTTAGTGTGGCATCAGAGCGGATGTTCACTGAGTGCGGCAGAGGGCATAGTTACCCCTAAAATAACTCCTTTAATTCCAAAAAGTTCGATAGACTAACCTTTCCTGACTCCAGTGCCTGGTGCAACAGAATGGATAATTCTGCCACTAATGATCATTCTGTACTGTGCTGCCATACAGGAATATTCTGCAAAATGTGCCATTACTTCTGGCCATGTTCTGCTGCCACCGGTCTGAGGCTGTCACCCGCCTGATACCATCTGCCCACTGCTTCTGCCATTCCTACAATGGGGCTTCTTGGCCCACTGATATGTACATGCACATTATAGGATATGCATGCCTACTGGGCCTTGCTATCACACTGCTGTTGTTGGGTTCTGCTTCTACTGTGATATGTTACCATCTTGAGCTGTATGCAACTTTCGGAGTCCCCCATCCCCACTCTGTCATGGGATAACTATTATTACTGTCAATGCTGCTGCTTCCCCTCTCCACTCTGTCATGGGGGACACTATTGTCTCTAAACCTGCCACTGTTGTTGGACCACATCCCCACTCCGTTATTGAGCCACTATTTTCCCTGTTTGCCCGTGTTGACATCACCATTTATTTTTCCGTTCTTATCCATAAGAACAAAAAAAAAAAAAAAAAAGGATCCTGTATTTTGAGCATCCGTAACGCCTCTTCCATGGGGGGGTCAGTATTTGATTAGCATTTGTAAGCCGAAAGTGGCCCACTCCTGATTTTGACTTCTAATATTGATCAAATTCTGATGCAAAATGCTGACCTAATACTGACCCTGTGAAAGAGGTCATTAAAGTCTTGCATACAGGACTTTTTTCCTGTTTTGAAGTGGGTCCGAAACACAGAAGAGATACTAATATTTCTATATTTTATCTATATTTTGGACCCACTCCTGATTTTGGCGTACAATTCCTGGATTCTCAAAATATAGGTTTCATTTTTTTTTTCTAGCATGGGTGGGTTACAAAGTTCCACAGGCTGCAAAAGTGGTTAACAGGCTAAGGCTGAGTACACACGTCAGTTATTTGATCATTTATTTCCATCAGTTATTGTGCATCAAAACCCTTAGCGATGTCTACTCAGAGATCAGTTATAATGGAAAGATCAGCACCTGTTCTGTTTTTGACAGGCACCTGGTTTTTGGCTCACAAAATCAGATGGAAATAACTGACCATATAACTGAATTGTGAACTTGTCTCTTGATTTAATGTGGAAATTAAAACACCATGCTTTTCCCTCAATGTCAAGCATCCAAACATAAGAGTGCAACATTTCTCTTGTAGCTTTATGCACATCTCACTTTCTCTCCCTTCAGTTATTTACTCAACGTGGTGCTACAAATTCCCACTAGTCCTTAGCAGTTCCTTGGTCTGCCTGCAAAAGTATGTCCAGTCTCATGAAGCCTTACATCTTAGGGTTTGTTCACGCATCAGTTATTTCCATCAGTTATTGTGAGCCAAAACCAGGAGTGGAGGCTACACAGACATAAGGTATAATGAAAAGATCTGCACCTGTTCAGTGTTCTTGACCCACACCTGGTTTTGTCTCACAATAACTGATAGAAATAACTGATCAAATAACTGAAGTGTGAACAAGACCTTATGGACAAGTCTCCCAAAAAAGTTATGTCCACAATCTTTGTTGCGCACACCACCTCTTAACGGTATGCTCCAAAAAATAAATATATCTTTCTATTTTGTTCCCTAAGAGGTTGGTGTAAAGACATTTCTCTGTCTACAGCTGTTTTCTGCTTGCTCCCACTGCTATGTCTCACATCTAACTACCCTGAACTCTACTATACTCCTTCCTATGGGGAAGGTAGCACAGCCCCACCTAGCAATGGTTTCTAACAGCCTGTTAAAGGGAACCTGTCATCTCCGAAACACCCCCTGAACTAGAGTAAGCGTTGTATAGTGTAAGTGATGCTGAATCCGAATATGCAAGTTTTATCTTCATACTCACTTCCATTCTGACGCTGTGCTCCCACAAACCTGCAGTAAAATGCACTCAGTGGACTCTGGTGCTCACTCACATAATGGAGAGGACTCAAAGAAGAGTCCACTGAGTGCATTTTACTGCAGGTTTGTGGGAGCACAGCGTCAGAATGGAAGCGAGTATGAAGATAAAGCTTACATATTCGGATTCAGCATCACTTACACTATACAACGCTTACTCTAGTTCAGGGGGGTTCCAAGATGACAGGTCCCCTTTAAATACTTCTACAGTATACATAGTATTTGCCTAAAAACACACTAACTGAATTGGGACACTGTAGTATGAGTATAATATAAACAGGCTGCTGTTTCATGCCTTCTCCAGGCTCAAGCTACTATATGCAGTGATAAGTTCAGGGAAGGATAAGGCTGCACTGTTCAGTGAAGAGTATCCAATGGAGCAAACAGTTTTATAAGGTAATGTAAAGATCTATCGGTTAGCAGACTGCTGAATTCTCTTCTTCAAGATGATGCCTCAGTTTTTGATTTAGATTTTTTTTTTTTTTGCCTTGAAAGTAAATCCCAATGTCCTTTAGATGCCAGAGTGGCTACAAAATAATTTGGAGAAAACTTTGCTCCCCTCATCTCAGTTACCCAGCCACTAGTGACGAGTAAATCAATTCAAATAGATCAATATCATTCAAAAATCACCTTGAGCAGTGGGAGACTACCAACTCCCCCTTGATTGACAAGTCTAGACATCTTGCTTCGCTCTATCATTCTCACACCTGCAACGTTACTCTGAGAATTGGCGCATGAATAGAGGCTCTGTTGCTACCTGAACAGTGTAAATGCAGACTGTTAATGAGCCGTTCACATCTGGGTACACCTGGAGACAAGAAGTCTGGGACCAGGTCCTCCCTGCTCAAGGCTGATTTTTTATGAATTTGGTTCAAATGAATCACTCATCACTAGCAGCCAACGAGACTGCTAAGGCACCCCTTCATTGTGGGAATGAATACTGCAGACTAATATTCTCAGGTGCTTGGGACGCTACTTTGATAACTTGTGCTTAAAGACGTTGGTAAAGTAAATTTGGCATGTTTCAAAATTCCATTAATGGTTGTGTGTTCCATAGAGGCATACATGTATTGTCCCCTAGTCATAGCGAAGACTCCCGGATGCCCAGTACTGGCAAAGTAAGCATACTCACCAGGCATCTTTTGCATCCTTGGACTCAAAGATGGCTTATTCACATCTCCAACTCCTCAGGGCTACCAGGCCAGAAGCAGCCTGAGTAAATAGTCACATGAAAAATACACATGACTGGGCCATCTTGCAGGTCATGGTTGTAGAGGAATTATACATCTACTATACCAATACTGGTCTATAATTTCCTGTGGAGGACTTACATCCCTTTTTGAATATGTGCTCCACATTTTCCTTGCACCAGTCACTTGGCACTATACCAGTACCTAGAGAATCTTTAAAAACATTTAAACCAGGTGTAAGGGATCGTATCCTCTCAGGGGGTCGACTTCACACAATATTTTCAAAACACAGGGATTTTTAGGTCCAACTCAGTTTTAATGGCACCAGCACACCAAAACAAATCATGAAAACAACACCTGCCCGGCTGGGCTCTGACTAAACATAGTTCAGCTAACTTGCCTAAATAAATACGCTGTTCACACACAGCTTTTAAGTGCGGCTTCCTCAGCTGATCAGTCCAGCAGCCTCCTGGCTGTGATTCAAACCGTACCTTTGGGGAGGGGGGAAATGGTCCAATAGTCCTCCCGACTATGACCATGTGACCTTCTCCTAGGGTCCCCTGGGCCCCCCAAACTTCCAGGCTACACAGAGCCTTGTGGCCCCTCAGCCCTCCTGGCTGAGACCACACACACAGAGCCTCCACAGGCTCCAACCTCTCAGCCTTTCTCCTCTCTCCTGACTGACACTGAGGGCTGGTTTATCACACCAGTAATTACACCCAGGTGGCCTCACCTGTGGTGGAATAGGGATGTGGACTGGAATACCCACCCCCTTCAGACCTCTATGAAGCGTGAGGCCTGTCACTGCCTCATCCCTCTGTTCAAACCCATGGGGGTGAACACTTGCACCAACACAGGATGCACATGACAGAGCATCCACATTACCTACAGTTTTCCCTTTGTTCTGCCACACCCAGGCCAGCAAAGCCCAGTTTATCATGACCAACTCTCTACCCTGTAGACAGCATCTAAGGGACTCCAGTGGCCATCTAACGGCCAGACCCTCTTACTCTTTTCCGCTTCACATTTCTCTTATACTCTCTACCTCTACTCTTTTGTGTCTTTACTCCCTCATGAACTTCACTTTGGGTATTATTCTCCAAGTTGCTGACAACTGACCCCTGGTTGCTACTAGCAACCACATTGGTTTCCCAAGAAACTGACCCGGCAGTCTCTTTCTCTGAGCTGCTATTAGTCACAGCACCTATGTCATCTAAAGCACTCTTGTCAATCTCACTCCTGACCTCTAGGGGCACACATGAGCCAACCCCCAAATTGGCCAGGTTCATGTCCTGAACCTGCTCAGGCTCTCTTACAGGTGCACGGTTCACCTTGTATGTTACAACACTTTTGTTAACCCTGCACATGAGCTCGCTAACCATAGAACACTGTGGGAACTGCTTAACTGCACCTGGTTCGTGTGGTACACCTTCTAGCTCTGCCACACTTTCCTGCACATTTACCACAGTGGGCTCCCTCAGCTCTGTGCTATCAACCTTATCAATCAGCATTCCCAAGTCACATACATTTTTACCAACAGGGGGAGCTTTCCCCCCCCCCAATCACCACCTGCAAAGGAAAAGGGGTGTCCTCATCAGTATCATCATCACACATTTCACATGACCCCACATTTTCATTATGCATTCCAAATAATATCACATGTTCATTCTGTACCTCATCTGCACCATTGCTTTCAATGGTCATTTCACCTAAACCATTGTGTTCAATGTGCATGTCCCTTATACCTTCATTTAAAGGGACAGGTACAGGTTCTGCAGGAGTTTCACCACTTTCTGCAGAAGTGTCTCCATTTCCCCACAACAAGGGAAAATCACAGCCCAACATTACATCATGCATGAGCCTATTTGCAACACCAAATTCATAAGTCCCAGTTCCCACTGGAGTCTCGCACTCCGCGATAGCCACAGGATATTCTCTGCTATTTCCATGAATGTTCATCACACTCACGTGTTTGTCCAACACATAGTCCCCAGCAGCCAAGCTGCCATGTACCAGGCTCACCTGGCTCCTTGCATCCAGCAACGCTTGGACTGGACTGCCATTTACCACAATATCACATATTTTTGTTGCAGTCTCTAGTCCCAGTGTCATGACACTTACCGGCTCAGCAGGTAGCGACTGCCGCCGGCTCTCACCACAAATCACATCTTCTGTGTCACACGCACAAACAGGAACGGTCTCCCCAAACGCCGTCACGGTATCGACACACCCAGTAGATGAGGGCTCTGTCTCTCCAGGGACATCTCCACTGAGGTCTGCCTTCTTCCTCGGGAACCTCCAGCCCCTGGTTCCTGGTCACAGGATCCCATATAGACTCCTCAATCCTGTGGTTGCCATAGGAAACGCCTTGGTTGCCGACTTTTCCTTCAGACTCTAGTCACACCAAAGCACTCTCCATTCCATAGCTGCCGAAACCACAGAAAGTCTGTGCCCAGCACGAATTCCACCTCCAGGGTCTCACATTTTAGCAGCTCCCACTGCACAAAACTATAGTCCTTTTCAAAGGTTAGAGACACTGCGGTCTCTGTCTCTGGTCCCCTCTTCAGAAAGTCCAGAACATCGGGCATCACCCGAGACACTCGTCGGCGGGAATCTAGCGTAACCCCCAGTGGGATTCCCCCAATCCCCATCTCACAGGACCTTTCATTCTCTTTATCAGCTCTTCTGATTAAAGAATCCTTCATTGCACAGTCCTGCATCAGCTGTTTCATCAACTGCTCATAGGCACTATATGAACTTTGCACAGCAACACCCGCCATCATAGTGACCTTCACAAAAAAAATTCCCCCCCCCCCCCCCAACATGACAGTCTCTCTCACATGGACTACTGGCCCTTTAAATTTCAGCAAGCTTTACTTGCCACGCCGCAGAAGTGTTCGGATTAGCAGCTGCAGCTTTTTCCAAACAAACAGGCTTCTGGCCCTTTAACACAGGACCACAGCAACACCTGCTCTTTTCCATGCTGTTGCTCCTAGCAACACTTTTTCACTTTTCTGTTGCCCCCAGCAATGACATTGTGCCCTCTTGGCATCAACATGCCCACATCCTCCACCATATGTAAGGGATCGTATCCTCTCAGGGGGTCGACATGACACAATATCTTCAAAACACAGGGATTTTTAGGTCCAACTCAGTTTTAATGGCACCAGCACACCAAAACAAATCATAAAAACAACACCTGCCCGGTTGGGCTCTGACTAAACATAGTTCAGCTAACTCACCTAAATACATACGCTGTTCACACACAGCTTTTAAGTGCGGCTTCCTCAGCTGATCAGTCCAGCAGCCTCCTGGCTGTGACTCCAAACGTACCTTTGGGGGGGGGGGGGGGGGGGAAGATGGTCCAATAGTCCTCCCAACTATGACCGTGTGACCTTCTTCTCCTAGGGTCACTGGGCCCCCCAAACTTCCAGGCTACACAGAGCCTTGTGGCCCCTCAGCCCTCCTGGCTGAGACCACACACACAGAGAGCCTCCACATGCTCCAACCTCTCAGGCCTCCTCAGACTTTCTTCTCTCTCCTGACTGACACTGAGGGCTGGTTTATCACACCAGTAATTACACCCAGGTGGCCTCACCTGTGGTGGAATAGGGATGTGGACTATAATATCCACCCCCTTCAGACATCTATGAAGCATGAGGCCTGTCATTGCCTCACAAGGGGCACAGCAATAACTGAACCGAGTTCTATAAGAACTCCTGGGTGTAATGCATCTGGAGCCTTGTACACATTTACCTTTTTTAACTTAGCTTGGAACATATCTACAGTTAGCCAGTTGAGTATACATATAGATGTAATTTTACTGCAGAGATTTATACCTAATTACTGGCACAATATTCAAGAGATGCACCCTTTTCACTTTTATCATTAAAAATTCATTTTCGATTCATTTTAAGAATGTTTCACAACTGTCTCATTTGGATATCATTATTACACTAACTTGTATTTTTTTTTTTTTATTACTTTATCCATTAATTAGTTTGCTATTGGATTATCTTAAATATCATAAAACATGTAATGTGTTTTTTTTTTTTTTTTTTTTTTTTTTTTAACTAGCCTTGCTCAAACTAATTTGAATAGGTTGACCTTATACAAACTTCCTGCTATCATAGAATGATTTGTTAAGAATTTACAAACTTTTCAAGCAATCACAGACTAATCAGAAATTAATTATAGAATTTTGCATCCTTGAGTCAAAGCACATGCTTTTATTTTGCTCATTATCAAGTACAACTAAGGACCTTGGAGGTATTCCATGACTCTTGAATATCAACATTACAATTTAGTATTATACAGTGAATATGTATGCTATCTTTAGTTACAATTTAATGAGAATATCTTTGTTACTACCTCACCAGTCCCTAAACTTGACGTAAAATACTTTACTCATTGTACTGTCTACTAGTTTAAGATACATTCTAGCTTTGTTATTTTCATGCCCTTGGCATTTGATGTGACACAGTTACAGCTGTTTACTATGAAATGATTTGTCAATTACCTATTTTGTTCTCCTGCTATCTCACCCACCTCCAATACATAATTTTACCATTTTTTTAATTTTTATTTTTTCATAACCACAATATCACTTTGATACTTTTAGGGTAACACAACCTCTTTGGGTCTGAGGGTCGCATTGTGACATTACTCTATTTCAAGTGTCCGTCAAAATAATGTAAATCCACACACGTTTGTATCGACCTATTACACAAGCTGACGCAAAGTGAATGGGGAGTTATGATTGCTAACACAGTCAATCCAACTTCACCTCCGGTCCTTTTGCATCATACAAAAAAAAAAAACACTTATACTTACCTCAATCAGCTATGCGATGCAGGCCTCTTCCAGCCTGTGTCCCGCGCTGTACGCCGGCCTCTGATAAGCTGCAGGCACTAGACCTGCAGCCAGTGGCATAGCTATAGGGGTCGCAGCGGTCGCAGTCGCAGACTGCGATACAGATGCCTGTGCTTCGGGGCAGGGGAGAGGCGTCTCCCTTCCCCACTTCCCCATTCATCTGATAGGCTGCAGTGTTTATTTTTTTTTGTATGACGCAAAAGGACCGGAGCTCTTCTTAATGGGAGCACTGAGGGCATTTCTTATGGCACTGGGGGCATTTTTTTAACTGGCACATGGGGACACTGGGGGCCTTTCTTACTGGCACTGGGGGGCACTGGGGGCCTTTCTTATTGGCACATAGGGGGATTGGGGGCTTTTCTTATTGGCACATGGGGGCACTGGGGGCATTTTTTTACTGGCACATGGGGGCACTGGGGGCAAATTTTTACTGGCACATGGGGCACTGGGAGCATTTCTTATTGGCACATGGGGGCACGGGAGGCATTTCTCTTACTGGCACATGGGGCACTGGGGGCATTTTTTTTACTGGCACATGGGACACTGGGGGCATTTCTTGGCACATGGGGGCACTGGGGGCATTTCTTGGCACATGGGGGCACTGGGGGCATTTCTTACTGGCACATGGGGGCACTTGGGGCATTTATTACTGGCACATGATTTGGGGGGGATCTATGGAAGTGGGATACTTTTTACTGGCACATTATTGGGGGGACATTTTGGGGGCCTTCTGGCACATTATTGGGGGCACTTCTTACTGACACATTATTGGGGCACTATGGGGGCTCTTCTTACTGGCACATTATTGGGGGGCACTATGGGGGCATCTACTGAGGCCACAAAGAAGGGGCATTTTATACTGAGACACATTATGGCGGGTAGTATGGGTGCATCTACGGGGGGGCACTATTTAGGGGTATTTTATACTGGCACATTATGGGGGCACTATGGCACTATGGGGACCTTAGGTCAACTGGGGACATTAAAAGGGTTTTTTTTGCACTGGCAAACATGAAGGGGCATTTTTGTACTGTCACATTATAAGGAGAATTATTACTTCTGGGGTTCTCTGGGGAACATGATTACTAGTATGGGCACTATGGAAGCATTATTACTTCTGGGGCACAGTGAGGACATTAGTACTGTTGGGGGCACTATTACTAAAAAGTGCACTCTGGCAGAGAATTATTAGTTAGGACTTTGGGTAACAGTATTACTGTAGGGGTGTTACGAACGTTCCGGCATCAGGTTGCAGGCGTTCGGCTAGGCTTTCAAAGTGACATAATTTGACACGTTTTCCTCTTGGTTTGGTTGCTGTTTACCACACCCTTTCCCCTCAGCTGTTGTGGGTGTGGTGATTATCTTTCCCCTATTTATCCCTTCCTCTCCCAGTATTCCTTGCGGTTTATACTTTTTGCTGAATTTGCTGTGTGTGATGTGGATCTCGGCTGAGATCCGGTTGCTTTAATATCTGCATTAAGATTAGTGTCATTTTCCCTATTGTGTTTATCCTACTTTTCCCTGTTGTGGTTTTGCCTTCTGGAGTCTCCTGTTCATCCGTCCTCTTGGAGGAACGGGTTGACTCTGTCACTAGCTGCAGGGTTCTTTAGGGTGAGTTTGTTTTTAGGTTCCTGTGTATGAACTCTCCTACCACTAAGGCCTGTTCATACTGGTAGTCAGCCAGAGCCTAGTTTCAGGGTTACCTGCAGGAGGTGACCTTTTCCCTTGTTTGGTCCTTTTCCCTTCCCTCTTACGCTTGGTGTGGCTATTCCCTCCACACCAAAGTGTGACATTATAAACCGCCGAACAAGAATTAATGTCATTTTTGTGCTGACATGGATACTATTGCTGTGCTTGCTGAACGGCTGCAGGGACTCAGCTTGGAGGTGGCTGACATCCGCAATCAGATTCAGAGACCACAGGCTGGTGGTTCTGGGGGTGCTGGGTGTCAGGCCTGTTTGGAGCCTAAAGTCGCCCTCCCGGATAGATTTTCTGGGGGACGTAATAATTTTATTCTATTCAGGGAGGCATGCAAATTGTATTTCAGACTGTGTCCACATTCTTCTGGTAATGAGGAGCAGAAGGTTGGTGTGGTCATCTCGCTGCTTAAAGGAGATGAGCAGTCATGGGCCTTTTCTCTGCCGACCGGATTGCAGTCTCTCCGGTCGGTAGATTAATTTTTCAAGGCTTTAGGGACTATCTATGATGATCCGGATCGTATCTCCCTGGCCAAGACCCAAATACGTGACCTTTGTCAGGGTGAGCGCTCGGTTGAGATCTATTGCTCTGAGTTCCGGAGGTGGGCGACCAATACTGAATGGAACGATCTGGCTTTACATAGCCAATTCTGTCAAGGTTTATCAGAAAGGCTGAAGGACGCTTTGGCCTTTCATGAAAACCCTGTGTCTTTGGAAGCCGCTATGTCTCTTGCTGTACGCATGGATAGGCGCATGAGAGAGCGATCTAGGGGCCCCTGCTCTCAGGACGTACTATCACGTAGTGTACTGTCTTCCTATGACACTTTGGGTGAAAATTCCCCTAGGTTGATGTCAGGGGACGAACCTATGCAGTTAGGGGGAGCTACTCCTGTTTCCACTCTTAAGCATTTTGGTAATAAAAAGGGTGTGTGTTTTTTCTGTGGTCAGAAAGGACGCTTTATCAATGTGTGTCCATGCATTCAATCTCTAAAAGAGAGAAAAGAAAAAGGGGCGTTGAATTCTCATCTCACTCTTGGTGGGGTGGGTAGAGAAACTGAAAATGTGCATTTGTCTTCATCCTGTAGTACCCGTTTTCTCCTGACTGCCGAGGTGGTGCTAGAGTCTAAGGTTGTGAGAATTGAGGTGTTTATTGACAGCGGGGCAGGGGTGAACTTGATTGATGCTCAGTTTGTACGTATGCATGGATTGTCTCCGAGTACATTGGAAAAGAAGATATCTGTGTTTGCCATTGATTCTGCACCTCTATCTCAGAGGTGTTTGTCTCAGATGGTGCATGATTAGAGGTGAGCGAGCACTAAAATGCTCGGGTGCACGTTATTTGAGACAAACTTTTCCCGATGCTCGGGTGCTTGTTTTGAGTAACGAACCCCATTGAAGTCAATGGGAGACTCGAGCATTTTTGCAGGGGACCAAGGCTCTGCCTAGGGAAGGCTGGGTGAAAACCTGGAAACCTCAGAAAATGATGAAAACACCATGGGAATGGACAGGAAACAGCAGGGGCAGCATGCATGGATGCCTCTGAGACTGCCTAATGCCACCATTACCACAAATTCTCCTGCAACAGCCTGGTGGTTACCCTCATGGCAATTGTGCTCACCCAGACCAAGAAAGGCGAGTTA
>ONZH01011773.1:0-69464 GCA_900303285.1 Rhinella marina | reverse complement strand
AGACACGTTCCATCCAATCTGACTGAGCTTGAGCTATTTTGCAAAGAAGAATGGGCAAAAATATCAGCCACTAGATGTGCAAAGCTGGTAGAGACATACCCCAAAAGACTTGAAGAAGTAATTGCAGCACAAGGTTGTCCTACAAAGTATTCACCCAGGGGGGCTGAATATATATGCAAGCCACACTTTCCAGATTTTTATTTATTAAAATTTTGAAAATCATGTACCATTATCTTTTCACTTCATACATACTTGCTACTTTGTGTTCGTCTATCACATAAAATCGCTGGAAACGTTTAAGGGGTATGAATACTTTTTCAAGGCGCTGTAGCTCCTTAGCTGGCATCTGTTTTTTGTTTGGCAGCGACGTGCCCCATGGCTGCCTCTCCAGGTGTAGTTCCGCTGTCTTTCCTGCCATTTGCTGGTCTAGGCACGCATGGATTTCCTGTCACGTTGGCGATGTCACACTCACTTGTGCCTATTTAACCTCCCTTTATCATCTGGCTTGTTCTGCTGAAATATTCTCTTCCCTTATATTCTTGCTTGTTACCTAACATGTAAAAGTACTCTGCCTGCCCTAACCTGTCTGCTCTGTACGACTTTGAGGCTGCCGCACAATCCTGTACCACTCCAAGGTTCATTTAGATGTTGCCTACTAAGACTACTCTGGGGAAGGCTCCATAAAGAACATGCAGCAAAGTCCACACTTCTGTGAGGGGTAAAACGTACCTCCTTTCCCCCATAAATCATTGGAATATCACTGGAATATGTAACAGTAAATTTTGAACTTTTTTTTGTTAAAGAAAAACTCCTCTTTTTCTACTTATCACATGTCTTTCCACTACGTTTGACTATAAAGCCTTCATATTTCCGTGTCTGTTTTCTGTCTGTGGAAAATCCGCCTATGTTTTCATCAGTGAAGACTTCCGTGATGAATCCGCGTTTGGTCTGTGTGTTCCTTTTTGCTCTCCATGTGTCATCCGTGTTCCATGGATGCAGCTCAGCTGAATGGTCCATGAAACAATGACACAACATGGATGTGTTTTTTTCACAGACCCATAGACTTCCATAGGTGTATTTGGTTGGCATCACGGACCAAAGTAGTGCATGTCTCTGTAATTTTTCCAGTGATCCATGGTCAGTGGAAAATCACTGATGTATGAACAAACACATTAAAAAATTAATGGGTACATGTTCTGTCCATTGAGAACAGGTACAGGTACTTAAAGGGGTATTCCTATCTCACAAATGTAGTTTGTATAGTTAGATATAGCCATACCAATATTATTACTAATAGAATGTATTTATATAAAATGTACCGTTTAGAAGATTTGCCTATTTGTATATCCATTGTCCACACACATCAGTCAGGCCGTTGCCCCTGGTTACGGCCTCCGTGGCCATGTAGTAGTGGGGGCCGGCTTGCTCCTTTTCAAACCCGCTCTGAGGTAACTGCTGTATCATGAACACACATTGCATGAGCATGCGTAGACACATCTTAGGGTACTTTCACCCAAACGCTACCAGCCCAAAACGCAATCGTCAGGATCCGTCCAAAGCATAGACTGTATAAACGGATCCTGCTCCATAGAGATGAATTGATCTTGGAAACAGGATCCGTTTCTACATTTTGGAAGTGCAGACAAAACTGCTACAACCCTAAGATGTGTCTCCGTATGCTCATGCAATGTGTGTTCACAATACAGCAGTTACCTCAGAGCAGGTTTGAATAAGAGCAAGCCGGCCACCACTACTACATGGCTAGCAGTGGCCGTAACTAGGGGCAACGGCCTGACTGACTGATGTGTGTGGGACAATGGATATACAAATAGGCAAAACTTTCTAAACGGTACATTTTATATAAATACATTCTATTAGTAATAATATTGGTATGGCTATATCTAACTATACAAACTACATGTGTGAGAGGGGAATACCCCTTTAAGTACAATTCTCTGTTCTCAGAGAAAGGCAGCACTGCCATTCATGTGCAGTACCCCAGAGCCGGAGATATTTATAAATGGTTTGTTCTTTAATGTTATGTCATGTAATGTTTATACTATGTATTTATATGTCATGTATTTCTAGTATAGCCATGTATGGACGGAACAGCCAAGGGTTAATAATAATGGCTCAGCCCTTGAGGGTTGCTAGTTGGTGCTAGCTCCACCCCTAGCTCTAGAGAGTGTATAGTGAGTGTTCAGACAGAAAGCTATGTCTTATGCTTCCTCTTCTCAGGCCCAAGAAAACTAGACAGAAGAAAGGGAGGAAGGGGAGGAATGGGAGGATGAAAAGAAGGACTTGGAAACCTGTATGCCAAGCATAGGAGTCAGCAAAGTAATCACTGCGACTACAGCCATTGAGACTTTGCTACTGTAACGGGGAATACCATTAAAACACCCTTCACACCTGGACATGTCCTGGCCCAGAAGTGCCTTCAAACCCTGTATCCCACAGTGGACAGCTACAGCCACCACTGCCAGAGTACTCTTACCTGCAATAGATTCTACTTAGAGAAACTTTAGCGAGATAGTGTACAAAAAGGGCCATAACTCCTATTCTTGTCTAAACCCATACATCCATCAAGGAGAAAATTGCTGTTTGTCAATGGGACAAAACTGAACTGAAGACAACGGAATGCTCCTAGAAGCATTCCGTTCCATCTCCAGGACCGCGGAGAGCAAACCCGCAACACAATGGTAAACTGATCCGTCCTCCATTGACTTTCAATGGAGTTCTATGATGGATCTGTCTCCCTGCAATTTCCCCTTCCTCCAGCAGGTGGCGCTGTGGGTAAACTTAACCTTGTGCGCGCCGTCCTCCTCATCGCTGTCAGGTCCGGAGCTACTGGAACAGGTAAGTGTCTTGTGCCTGTGTATGTTTATGTGTCTGTGTATGTGGTGTGTATGTGTGTGCGCTGCTCCGGCCCCCACATGTGTTTCATGCGGCCAGCACGGATCCGGCGGCACCCTTCACCTGCTGGATCCTTGCTGGCGCTGATGTGAAAGAGGCCTAAAGAGAGACATTTATTCTCCATCTCTGGGCCTGGTTTTCCTGACTCCTGCACCATTGCACTGTATATGGCTTGCCTTTCACCCCATCCAGACACCTAACATCAACAGCACCCCCATCTACCATCAGGAAGGAGCCCCAGAATCAGAGTATGTCCAGAAGAAACGGTGCCCCCTCCTTTCACTGCACAACCCTAGGGGAGTAACAGTGTGAGGACAATCACTGTGATTGACTATGACAGCTGCAGCCACTACCGTTCCCATCCTCCGCTCTGGCTCCTCATGGGCTCACCGCACATGTGGCAACGGTTTATACAAGTGACAGCACCAAGAAAGGACCATGAAACAATATGAGGCAGATTCCACGTGACCACTGGCAGCCATTTGGTGCAGAATTTCCGCTGTGAAAAGATGCTGTATGAAAGTAAAGGAGCTTCTCACTGAGGCATCAGATTACAGAGCACAGCTACAGGGAAGAAATGAGGAATGAACTATGTCTCTGATTGTAGCAAGTGCGGAAAGATATGTTCTAAACCTTCTGCCTTCAAAAACACAAGAGCATCAAGACTTCCACCTCAAAGCCATCGTCATATAAGGTGATTAGTGGTATTATACAGAGGAATAAATAAAGTTTTGTCACATAATGGATGCATTTACTATATACCGTATAAGCATACAGTAATATATCGGTAGTTTCTAATCATTGGAATGCCTTGTGAGGCCATGGTTATAACACACAGGTCTGGAAACTCTGCTAATGGCTTTCCATGCCCCATAAACTGAAGTTGATGCCATCTGTAAACTGGTATAGTTATAATTTACACAATCTTCTGAGGTAAATGATAGTAAACCTGGTGGCAAGCTGGAGCACCACCACTCCCGCGCTAAGCCCTGCCTCAAGGAGAGCCAAGCTGCAGAGTGAAGGATGCTCTCCATAGCTGGAGAGGTAAGTTGTTGTTTTTTTGTCTGATCTGAGGTCTGCAGGGATCTGGTGGGAGGGTTATAAGGTCTGCAGGAATCTTGGTGGGAGGGATAATGAGGTCTGCAAAGATCTGATTAGGGGAGTCCAAGGTCTGCAGGATCTGGTGGAAGGGGTATGAGGTCTGCAGGAATGCTGGTGGGTAGGGGTATTGAGGTCTGGCTGAGATCTGATTGGGGAGTCCACGGTCTGCAGGGGATTCTGGTGGGAGGGGATGTAAGGTCTGCAGGAATGTGGTGGGAGGGATATGAGGTCTGCAAGGATCTGATTAGGGGAGTCCAAGGTGCTGGCAGGGATCTTGTTGGAAGGGGTATGAGGTCTGCAGAATCTGGTGGGAGGTGGTATGAGGTCTGCAGGGATCTGATTGGGGAGTCCCAAGGTCTGCAGGGATCTGGTGGGAGGGGTATGAGGTCTGCAGGGATCTGATTAGGGGAGTCCCAAGGTCTGCAGGGATCTCGTGGAAGGGGTATGAGGTCTGCGGAATCTGGTGGGAGGGATTTGTAGGTCTGCAGGGATCTGATTAGGGGAGTCCAAGGTCTGCAGGGATCTCGTGGAAGGGGGTATGAGGTCTGCAGGAATCTGGTGGAGGGGTACGAAGGTCTGCAGGGATCTGATTGGGGAGTCCAAGGTCTGCAGGGATCTGGTGGGAGGGGTATGAGGTGCTGCAGAAATCTGGTTTCGGCTGGTGGAGGGGTATGAGGTCTGCAGGAATCTGGTGGGAGGGGTTATGAGGTCTGCAGGGAATCTGGTGGGAGGGGTATGAGGTCTGCAGGGATCTGGTGGGGAGGGGTATGAGGTTTGAGGGATCTGGTGGGAGGGGTATGAGGTCTGCAGGCATCTGATTGGGGAGTCTGAGGTCTGCAGGGATCTGTAGAAAATTCGTTCTGTCGTCTGCAGGGATCTTGGGGTGGGATAGTCTGTTCTGAGGTCTGCAGGGATCTGGGGGGAGTCTGATCTGAGGTTCGCATGAATCTGAGCTGGGGGTCTAATCTAAGGTCTGCAGGGATCTGTGGGAGGGTTGGCACATGATTTGAGTGTGGGGGGCACGTGATATTGGGGTCTGATATGAGTAGAGGGGCTTACATTTTGGAGTCTGATCTGCCAGTTTGCAGGGATCTAGCTCTGAGGTAAATCATAGTAAATCTGGTGGCAGCTGGAGGCACCACCCCTCCCGCTAAGCCCGCCTCATTTTCTCACCACTATAAAAAGTCTCAAAGACTCTCAAACAGTTACAAATTATGGCGCATGTGGCAGGCTTATAATCTATTCAGATTTTCTATTCTAATCAAACTGCCTTTTTAGCCATGGATTCCAGAAGGAAATTCCAGCATCCAAGTAGAATATATATATATATATATATAAAAAAAAACAAACTCCAACAACATGAGTAAAATCAATGATACAAGAGGCACTGCAATCTCTAACGCTTTTCGAACGCTATATCCACAGCTATTTTCGGACATCATTTCTCTCACATCATCACCAGTCACCAACCCTGTTGCATTTGTTATAAAATAAAGAAACAGCATAATGAAGAAACATGTAGACATAATGGCATAATAGAAAATACCAAGTGCCTTATTAGGCTTCATGCCTAAAACGTAGGCCCTAATCCAGGAATTTCCGAAGAAGCGTCACCCACATCCTGAGGAATGTAACACCCACCCTTTCCGTAAGCATCCAGTCTGGCACTATAGCGACCTAAACATATTTTTTCCCGTCTCCCAGACGCTCTCGTAATATCCGGACAAGTCATTGTAGAATTCATTTTGTATCAGTTACGTTGCTCCTCTCAACGTTATCATCTGGAATTGAGACTAAACATAATAAACTTTGTTGGTTTGGGTAATGAAATAACTTGTTTTACCAACAATGGCCACAAATGTCATAATAGGCAGTAGTTCAACTGAGGTTAATCCCCAGGAATGTCGCTAATCCTATTATTTGTTCTGAAGCTACACTTGGGATATCACCCATCACTTCCATGTGTAACCATAGCTGTCACCAGCAGTCTTACAGCCAAGACTACATATCATCTGCTTGGTAGCCTTCATCCTTCTAACAATTACCGGGATGATATTGACTTGATGTTGTACTGAGTTTCAGGGAGGATTTTCTTTAATTGACATGTTAGATCTTGTTCGTCTGGATAAAATGATTTGGTCGTGATCGTGAAGCGGAATTAAGGTATAAAACTATAGATGCAGCAGGGAACGCCTACAAATTACTGACAAAGCTGCAGTCTGTAATCTGAGGATCCTTCGAGTTAGAAGAAACGAGATCTCACATGTATTCAAGAAGTTGGCAAGATGAGTGATGTTCAAACATGGTACAAAAAACATTAAAAATAATATACTACTACAACTTGTCCAAATGTAGGCCCTGATCAAGAAGCAGCCTCCGAAAACATACATCCAACCTAAAATACAAAGTTGGCAGTGCCCTATATGTGTATTTTTTCTTGTGAGTTAAAGAGGTTGTGCCACCACTAAATGTTATTTTGATATAATTCACCATGAAATCTAGTTACTTTTGTAAGTTACTTTCTGTTACAAAAATGATCCAGTTGTGATATGATAACTTTACTTCATGATAATGGTGCCCCTAGTATTGAATCCTTATAGTAATGTATACCTCTACCTACTGAGGGGGTCGCACATGCTCAGTTCCATCCTTCAACCTCCACTAGTCCTATCTACTGTTAGAAGCCGTGACATTTACAGGGGGAGAGAGCTACAGTGGAAGGGACACATCACCCAAGCTGTGATAGGTAAAGAGCTGTCAGTATAGTAATGTGGGCACATGGACAGCAGCGTACACAGTATTGGTGGACACTACAGGATGGCAGTGTTAAATGGTTAGCTGTATAAGGAGGATCTTAGCTACAGAGGGTCGGGAAGGACTGCCGAAGCAATGAGTAAAGGCAGAAGTGTAACCTAATCTCATGGGCCCTAATGTAAAATCTATAACAGATCTTACCTACCAAGTCCCCCAAAGTCTCTCCTCCAGTAGTAATGTCTAATACAATACCATCTCTAGTAGTAATGCCCCCCAGTACCTCCAAATAGTAATGTTCCCCACAGTGCTCCCCCCAGCAGTAATGTCCCCCAGTAGTAATTTCAACCCACAATGCTAACCCTCCCAGTAGCAATATCCCCCAGTGCCTGCCCAGTAGTAATGTTCCCCACAGTGCCTCCTCTAGCAGTAATGGCCCCCAGTAGCCCCCAGAACATCCCCCCCTCCAAACACACACTCACAGGATTGTCCCAAGTGTCCAGAAAAGACAAACAACTATTCACCAAGTCCATCTCCACAATGTCTGTGATGCAGGCCTACAGGCTGGGATGGTGGGACGCAGGGGGGCAATTGATCTGACATCACTGTGCTGTGTCCCGACACAGGCGGGTGCAATGACATCATTGACTTTCGCTGGAATTTACTGTCTCATAGGCCTTATGCCTACCTGGTAGGCCTGAAACCTATGAGGGTAAATGTGGGGGCAGGGAACCATCAGCTTCTGTGCACAGTGGCAATATTCAACTGCATTGCTGTCCTGCAGACAGGGAAACAGTGGGACTCGTGGCCATCATGGACCAGGCGCTCCCAGCGTCAATTAACTCTAAGGGCGCCAGATCATTATATATACAGCTGGCGACTGTTCGGGAAGGTTAGGCGGCCCATTGGGCATCAACCCACTCCCCATCTTCCTAACACTCTAGGCACGTGCCTTCTGTGCCTAATGGTAGATACGGCCCTATCAAGTGGGTCCTCTCATCTTTTTCTCAGACCTACAAAAAATAAAGGATAGACTTTTTTTTTGACCAGCAAGCAAAAAGCATTTTCAATAATGATTACAGTGTCCCTCGAGCCTGCTCTAGAAATATTCACCTCCTTCTTTCACATTAAACCACACCACCATTCATCCACTTAAACACTATACACAAAAAATAAAAAATCTCAGCACTGCTTGCCTTAAAGGGGCTTGCAGATGCATAATTTAAATTGACTGTTTATGAAGGTAGCTTTAACTTTGTAAATTATGTTTGCCTTTTTTTGCTTCTATGCAGCGCTCTGGGATTCGTTGATATGACCATGCCCATGGTCCTGTGCCTTAATTTCCTCTGACATTATGCTCATGCTTGAGAAGATGGCAGACTGCTTACAAAGACAAGAAAGCAACAAGTATAGGAGCATCAGGGACGTAACTAAAGGGGCTTGTGGGTCCTGGTGCAAGAGTTCAGCTTGGGCCCCCCTTCCCTCAGTGCTTTGTGGCCAGGGGCAGGGAAGCACATAGCCTTCATGCTGCCTAAGGCAAAAATTGAAACAGCCAAATTCTTGACTTAACCCCTTCCCTCCAGCCAGAGGTGTAACTTGACCAGCATGCACTTTCTATTATACCGGTGTATTCTTATGTGGCACGAGGGTCTTTGGGCCCCCTCAGGCTGCTGGACCTGGTAGCAACTGCTGCCTCTGCACCCCCTTTAGCTACGCCCCTGGCAACCAGCTGAAGATGGAAGAAATGAGCAGAACCTTATCCTCTGTGTTCTCTGCAGGGTTTTTACAAGACTAGCTGTTTCAGGATCATGCAGAAAATGCTGTAGACTGACAAACAGTGGGGACAACTATATTTCTTGTTCACATTTATGATTCATTTCTAGGTTTAGTGTTCCTATAAAGAGTTTGAGTCATGAAAACAAGCTCTGTGTATGCTGCCAATTAGGGCATATGGACAGAGGGGGCTTGGAGTCCCATCTTTGAGTCAGAATGGAGATGCTGCTACCACTTAAAACTTGCAAATGTCCATGTATTACATAGGGGCTATTCGCCTGCCTGATCATAGCCGAGTCTGCTGCAGTGGTCACTCCCTTAAGGGGCATCTGTCAGCAGTTTTGTACCTTTTAAACTGGTTGACCTGTTGCATGTGCTCTTGGCAGCTGAAGACATCAGTGTTGGTCCCATGTTCATATGTGTCAGCCTTACTGCGAAAAATGGCACTAGGCCTGCAGCCTATCAGAGGCCGGCTCAGGCGGCGCGATGACGTCATCGCACCGCCTGAGCCGTACACCGCGGGACACAGGCCGGAAGAGACCTGCATCGCATCGCTGCCAGCTCCATGGCGGTAAGAATTAGTGTTTATTTTTTTATTGTTGCAATCACGGACCGGAGCTCTATTAGGGGCACTGGGGGCATTTTACTGGCACTGGGGGCTTTTTACTGGCACATGGGGGCACTGGGGGCATTTTTACGGACACATGGGGGCGCTGGGGGCATTTTTACTGGCACATGGGGGCATTTTTACTGGCACATGGGGGCACTGGGGGCATTTTTACTGGCCCTGGGGGGAATTTGTTACTGGCACTGGGGGCATTTCTTACTGGCACATGGGGGCACTGGGGCATTTTTACTGGCACTGGGGGCATTTCTTACTGGCACATGGGGGCACTGGGGGCATTTGTTACTGGCACGTGGGGACACTGGGGGCATTTCTTAATGGCACGGGAGCACTGGGGCATATCTTTACTGGCACATAATTTGGGGGGCATTTCTTACTGGCACATAATTTGGTTGGCATCTATGGGTGTGGAGCACTTCTTACTGGCACATTATTGGGGCACTTCTTACTGGCACATTGGAAGCATTATTACTTCTCTGGCACAGTAGGGGCACTATTACTGTGGGGGGAACCCTGGCACAGTATCAGCATAGCAGTTATTTCTGGGGGACGTTATGTTTACACTATTACTGTCAGGGACACTATTTGCTGGGTGCAGTTATTTTAGGACACTGTGTGCCAATAATTATTGAAGGGCACTATCTGTGTCTAAGATATTTTTCTGTCAAACTGCAGAGATGAGAAATGGCTGAAAAATGGCGTCTGGTCTGAAAGGAGAAGATGAGGAAAGAGAAGATCTACATCAGAGGAGACGTCACTGGATGTACGAGGTATGGGGTGCTGTATTATACTGGATGTACGAGGTATGGAGCGCTGTATTATACTGGATGTAAGAGGTATGGGGCACTGTATTATACTGGATGTAAGAGGTATGGGGCGCTGTATTATAGTGGATGTAAGAGGTATGGGGAGCTGTATTATAGTGGATGTAAGAGGTATGAGGAGCTGTATTATACTGGATGTAAGAGGTATGAGGCGCTGTATTATAGTGGATGTAAGAGGTATGGGGAGCTGTATTATAGTGGATGTAAGAGGTATGAGGAGCTGTATTATACTGGATGTAAGAGGTATGAGGCGCTGTATTATAGTGGATGTAAGAAGTATGGGGCGCTGTATTATAGTGGATGTAAGAGGTATGAGGAGCTGTATTATACTGGATGTAAGAGGTATGGGGCGCTGTATTACACTGGATGTAAGAGGTATGAGGCACTGTATTATACTGGATGTAAGAGGTATGGGGCGCTGTATTATACTGGATGTAAGAGGTATGGGGCTATATTATACTGGATGTAAGAGGTATGAGGCACTGTATTATACTGGATGTAAGAGGTATGGGGCACTGTATTATACTGGATGTAAGAGGTATGGGGAGCTGTATTATACTGGATGTAAGAGGTATGGGGCGGCTGTATTACACTGGATGTAAGAGGTATGAGGCACTGTATTATACTGGATGTAAGAGGTATGGGGCGCTGTATTATACTGGATGTAAGAGGTATGGGGCTGTATTATACTGGATGTAAGAGGTATGGGGCGCTGTATTATACTGGATGTAAGAGGTATGGGGCGCTGTATTATACTGGATGTAAGAGGTATGGGGCGCTGTATTACACTGGATGTAAGAGGTATGAGGCACTGTATTATACTGGATGTAAGAGGTATGGGGCGCTGTATTATACTGGATGTAAGAGGTATGGGGCTGTATTATACTGGATGTAAGAGGTATGGGGCGCTGTATTATACTGGATGTAAGAGGTATGGGGCGCTGTATTATACTGGATGTAAGAGGTATGGGGCGCTGTATTATACTGGATGTAAGAGGTATAGGGGCGCTGTATTATACTGGATGTAAGAGGTATGGGGAGCTGTATTATACTGGATGTAAGAGGTATGGGGCGCTGTATTACACTGGATGTACGAGGTATGAGGCACTGTATTATACTGGATGTACGAGTATGGGGCGCTGTATTATACTGGATGTAAGAGGTATGGGGCGCTGTATTATACTGGATGTACGAGGTATGGGGCGCTGTATTATACTGGATGTAAGAGGTATGGGCGCTGTATTATACTGGATGTAAGAGGTATGGGGCGCTGTATTATACTGGATGTACGAGGTATGAGGCGCTGTATTATACTGGATGTACGAGGTATGGGGCGCTGTATTATACTGAATGTAAGAGGTATGGGGCGCTGTATTATACTGGATGTACGAGGTATGAGGCGCTGTATTATACTGGATGTACGAGTATGGGGCGCTGTATTATACTGGATGTAAGAGGTATGGGGCGCTGTATTATACTGGATGTACGAGGTATGGGGCGCTGTATTATACTGGATGTACGAGGTATGAGGCTGTATTATACTGGATGTACGAGGTATGGGGCGCTGTATTATACTGGATGTACGAGGTATGGGGCGCTGTGTTATACTGGATGTAAGAGGTATGGGGGCGCTGTGTTATACTGGATGTAAGAGGTATGGGCGCTGTATTATACTGGATGTACGAGGTATGGGGCGCTGTATTATACTGGATGTACGAGGTATGGGGCGCTGTATTATACTGGATGTACGAGGTATGGGGCGCTGTGTTATACTGGATGTAAGAGGTATGGGGGCGCTGTGTTATACTGGATGTAAGAGGTATGGGGCGCTCGACAGTCTCTACACGATCAAATGATTTTTTTTTTTTAATCCTGATTAACCCCTGAAAGACCTAAATGGTAGCCTCAGATGCCGCAATCAGCGACAAATGCAGAATCTGAGGGGTTCAATGATGGGGAGCAGTGTGATCGCTGTTCAAATCATCACAAAGCTAATTGCTTTATGAAATTCGGCGATGCAGCCAAATCAAATTTTCCATAACTTTGCTCATCTCTGACTCTGTCTTATACTAGCTTCGAGCAACTATGCAAATCTTCTCCTCACACCTACTGACTAAATATTGTTTTTGCTGATCCAGTATAATTTTGGGAGTTCTTAACCGCATGGCAGTGTTAGTATAAATGACCTACTGAGAGTTCAGACGAGCGCTCCTTCCTTTTTGTCATGCAGCATATACATGATCAGTACGGAGTTCTCATACAGGTATTGCGATCATTGATGGTACATGGAAAAAAGCATATTTCTGTATTTTTGATTGTCCTTCACAAGTCTCATTTCTGTAGAAAGTATGTGTCGAAAAATCTTTCTTGTTTTTGCACTTTTCCATCTAGTCTAGCATGATTCTATCTTGAAGCAGGAAGATTTCCTGTGCATTTTTCTTGAAGGAGGTAAATGTCCAACATTTGTAACCCCCCCCCCCTCCAATCTATACTTAAAGGGGTTGTCCAGGTTCAGATGTGAACCCGGACATACCCATATTTTCACCAAGGCATCCCCCCTGATGATAGCATGCTCCAATGCGCTCCCTTGCCTTGCGCTGGATTGCGCAGGGCAAAGGCTTGTTTGTTTACCTGCACACACTGCCATGCAGAAGCTTCCGCCCAGCAGTGTGCTTGGTGATGTTCACCGGCTCTGATGGGCCGGCTTTAGCGCTGCCCTAGCGGTTTTACAGGCTAGGACAGTGCTAAAGCTCGCCCATCAGTTCCGGTGATGTCACTGGGCTCACTGCTGGGCGAAAGCCTCCATCTGGCAGAGCCCGGTTCGTCACCGGAACTCCTTAAAATGCCTTTGCCCTTCGCGATTCAGCGCAGGGAAAAGGAGAGCATCGGAGCATGAAATGCTCCAATGCTTAAGTCAGGCAGTCTGCCTTGGTGAAAATGGGGATATGTCCAGGTTCAGCTCTGAACCCGGTCAACCTCTTTAACAAAAAGGTATAAAACAGTATAAATCTACAGTTAAAGAGGCTCTGTCACTAGGTTGTAACCTATGTATTTAAATACATAGGTTACAAGTCCTAGTGATAACCTTTAAAATCATACCTTTCATGCAGAGTTCTGTGCAGCGGTCGCGTAGAAATCTAAACTTTAAAACATATGCAAATGAGCCATCGGAGCACCGGAGGGCGGCCTCTTTCCTCTGGAGCACGCGCTCCCCCGGGCCCGAGGCACGTCCCCTGTGTCTAATCACGCCCCCTCCTGTACTTGATAGACAGCGCTAGACTGGTAAGTCTAGCGCTGAACTCTCGCGCATGCGGCTGAAAATTTTCCCGGCGCATGCGCAGTAGCGCTTGCAGTGTCTACACTGCAAGCGCTGTCTTCTCTTCTGCACACGCGCCGTCACTTTGATAGTCCCAGGAGTGACGGCGCGTGCGCAGAAGAGAAGACAGCGCTTGCAGTGTAGACACTGCAAGCGCTACTGCGCATGCGCCGGGAAAATTTTCGGCCACATGCGCGAGAGTTCAGCGCTAGACTTACCAGTCTAGCGCTGTCTATCAAGTACAGGAGGGGGCGTGATTAGACACAGGGGGACGCGCCTCGGGCCCGGGGGAGCGGTGCTCCAGAGGAAAGAGGCCGCCCCCTGGTGCTCCGATGGCTCATTTGCATATGTTTTAAAGTTTAGATTTGTACGCGACCGCTGCGCAGAACTCTGCATGAAAGGTATGATTTTAAAGGTTATCACTAGGACTTGTAACCTATGTATTTAAATACATAGGTTACAACCTAGTGACAGAGCCTCTTTAAAGGGCAAGCGTTATAAGAAAATGATGATAAAGTTTTTATGGTCAACATTTCTTTTAGATTTTTTTTTAAATTTCCATGGCCCTATCTATATATTTTTTTTTTTTTTACAAAAACCCCAAATCATGCTGTTCTCACATTGGCCATAGACACAATGGACAGGAAAATACCCCTTTGACTTCTATGGAAGAGTATTTAGGCATGTTCTGTGATCTGTGCAGAGGTCAGGAGGGTGGTAGGCGAGCTGTGATGTGACCTGTTGTGAACGGTGGATCCTGTGTTATTTATACAGAAGTGATTTCTGTGATTGTAATTCTGGCTGTGAAAAGGATTGGCTACTGAAAATGTACCTATACAAAACAGGAAGTCAAAATGTAGTATCAGCACTAGTGGTCATTAAGGTATATATATATTTATATATATTTAAAGGGGTTGTCCGGGTTCAGAGAAGAACCCGGACATACCTGCAATTTCACCCAGGCAGCCCGCCTGAAGAGGACATCGGAGCATCTCATGCTCCGATGCCCCCCCCTTGCCCTGCGCTAGATCGCGCAGGGCAAGGTCTCTTTTGTTTATAAATACTCGCTGCCCGGGGCGGGTACTTCCGCCCGGCAGTGAGTTCGGTGACGTCACCGGCCTTAATGGGCCAGCTTTAGCGCTGCCCTAGCCGTTTTACTGGCTAGGGCAGCGCTAAAGCCCGTCCATCAGCGCCGATGACGTCACCGGCTCACTGCCGGGCGGAAGCCTCTGCCCGGCAGGGACCGGTACGTCACCGGAACCTGGCTAAATTCCTTTGCCCTGCGCTAATTAGCGCAGGGCAAAGGAGGGCATCAGAGCATAGGTTGCTCCGATGCCCTCTTCAGGCGGGCTGCCTGGGTGAAATTGCAGGTATGTCCGGGTTCTTCTCTGAACCCGGACAACCCCTTTAAGTATGATTTAAACAATAGGTCATTTTCTAAAAAAAAATATGTTTAACATAAAATTGTAATTTAAACAATAGGTAATTTTGTGATGACACATTCATTTTAAAATGTTCCTCTGATGCAATGTTATGCTGCTGCTTGACCTTGATCCCCATTAGGCCTGTTCAAAAGGGGGATGGAACCAACCACGCTTGACTCAGTTTTTACAGTGACTCCATAGCAGCTACCTCTGTGGTATGCATGGCTCTGGTCACAGGTTTATCCTCTATATGAATATATCTTACTGCAGTCTACTACGTCCTCCTGAAATATATGTTCACTATTGATATACATCACAGTAACTGCAGTACCCCAGACCAGGGTACTTGCTAACTCTTCTTTCTAGTTAGGCAACTTTCACACTAGCATTTTTAAATTCTGGTATTGAGATCCGTCATAGGGGCTCAATACCGGAAAAAAATGCTTCAGTTTTGTCCCCATTCATTGTCAATGGGGGCAAAACTGAACTGAAGAGAACTGAATGCTCCTGAAAGCATTCCGTTACGTCTTCAGACCGGAGAGCAAACCGCAGCATGCTGCAGTTTACTCTCCGGTCCAGGCATCCGCACCAAGACGGATCCGGAATGACCCCCAATGCAAGTCAATGGGGACGGATCCGTTTGGTGTGACCAACATGGTAAACGGATCCGCCCTCCATTGACTTTCAATGGAGTTCAGGACAGATCCGTCACCACAGACATACATACACACACATGCACATACACACAAACACATACATACTGACATACTCCAGGCAGGCAGGCAGCACGTCTTCACGCCCAGGAGGCACGCCGCTATGACGATGCTGGGCGCTGTGGGGAATAGTCATAGATGCGCGCCTCCTGGGCGTGAAGACGTGCGGCCTGCCTGCCTGGAGTATGTAAGTATGCATGTGTTTGTGTGTATGTGTGTGTATGTCTGTATATGGTACTGTGTGACATGTGTGGGGCCGAAACTCCCCACACATGTCCCTGCGGCAGTCCGGATCCGACAGCACCCTTCACCTGCCGGATCCGGACTGCCGCTAGTGTGAAAGAGGCCTTAATGTTACTTAACGCAGTGTATTGTACCCAGTATAGCTTTTGTATGAATCAGTCAGGGTTAATAATCCTGACTCAGCCCCTGAAGGATGTTAGGTGTGGATTCAGGATCCGCCCCTAACTCAAGTCTAGTCTAGAGTTAGAAGAGGAAGGGAATTCTGTGATATGTGCTCCCTCCTGACAGGACTGGGCCAAATGTTCCAGAGAATCAGTATCTACTGAAAGACCTCACCATTTTTACAGTTGTCCAGGAAGAAAGAGAGAAAAGATAAGAAGGTTCAGAATCTGCATGGCCGAACATTGGGGTCAGTCAGTAAGGTATTTTTCCACCAGTGCAAATAGCAATATTGCCAGGCTTAGACTTTAGAGCGACAGAGAGAAGTAGTTTTCAAAAAGAAAATGATAAAACTAGAGATACTCAAAAGGTTATGCGAAGTATATAAATCCAAAATCATAAGCATAAACCTAAGACTTAGCTTTTAATAAACCTTTAAAATTGTAGACACCAATACACAGCTCATTAACAAATATATGGGCCAAATAGGTAGGGAAGTGGGTAATGTGAATCTGACCCTGGGCTGTCCCTGATATCGGCTCAGCCCAGGGAGACACCTCAGTGGTAGGTGCCCCCTGTCCACGTTCCTAGTCCTATTAAGACCTCTTTTGGCCCTAATACAAATAACAACACAACAATGATGATCACCATAATTTCCAAAGCCGTTAGTGAATAATACCCAAAAAAATCCCGACGCGTTTCCCCAGAAAATAGACAGGTTCCTCAGGGGATATGTTAAAGGACTAAACAGATAAACACATAAATGACTTAGGCTACTTTCACACTAGCGTTTTTAAATTCCAGTATTGAGTTCCGTCATAGAGGCTCAATACCGGAAAAAAACGCTTCAGTTTTGTCCCCATTCATTGTCAATGTGGACAAAACTGAACTGAAGACAACGGAATGCTCCTGAAAGCATTCTGTTCCGTCTTCAGACCAGAGAACAAACTACAACATGCTGCGGATTTCTCTCCGGTCCAGGCATCCGCACCAAGACGGATCCGGAATGACCCCCAATGCAAGTCAATGGGGACGGATCCGTCTGGTGTGACCAACATGGTAAACGGATCCGCCCTCCATTGACTTTCAATGGAGTTCAGGACGGATCCGTCACGACAGACAGACAGACATACACATACATACACATACATACACAAACACATACATACTTACATACTCCAGGCAGGCAGGCCGCACGTCTTCACGCCCAGTAGGCGCGCCGCTATAACGATTCGCTACAGCGCCCAGCAGAGGGCGCTGTGGGGAATCATCATAGCTGCGCGCCTCCTGGGCGTGAAGACGTGCGGCCTGCCTGCCTGGAGTATGTAAGTATGTATGTGTATGTCTGTATATGGTACTGTGTGACATGTGTGGGGCCGGAACACATGTCCCTGCGGCAGTCTTGATCCGACGGCACCCTTCACCTGCCGGATCCGGACTGCCGCTAGTGTGAAAGAGGCCTTACAAAGAGTAAGTAGACTGTGCAGAAAGGGACAATACATAGATAAATGCATCCATGTGAGGCAGAACAAACATATAGAAAGCCAAAGCCAGGTGTAGATACAGGCATACAGACTTATATAATGCCTCACAAATAGCAATGGGTTCCTAGAAATGTGATATGAGGCTGCCAATGTACACAAGTAAATAAGATAGTGTCAGGGTAATATATCAAGATTGCACATAATCAATCTGCCCAACATCATCAAATAAGCAATTACATATATTGAAATGAAAATTAGATAGTATCACAAGGTGGCCAAATGGGCCTCTCACATGTCCAGATGTAACACATGGTGCAGCAGTCCCCACGCAAGTAGATAAGCGCCTGTGTATTGAGGATAACCAAGAGTTTAAATACTCACCGAGGGGGAATTGAAGGAGCAGCGTATACGTACGTTCAATGATGCACACGCACGCACTGGATGACATCACAATGATGTCTATCATGTGACCAGAGGGTATATACCAAAGGGGCGGTGTGTGCGTACGTATCATGATGCGTACGCACGTACAAAATAACATCATAATGTCTTAAAGTGACAAGGGGAATAACAAGACGGTGCGTGCGTACAATGATGCGTACGTAAACACTAGATAAAAATCGCTATAATGCCGATCACATGACCGGAGAAAATGCGTTCCAGGAAGTGCGTTCCACCTGCGTACCAAATGCAGGAGGTGTAAATAACGACGCTGGATGATAGTTAGGAATTAACATATTAGCAAAAATGATATGCCAAAATCAATTTAAAATAAGATAAGCGAACATTTAATCATTATATGATAGTAATGTAAATATAATTAATATATCAAAGGAATGCCCAGGTGAGTAAAAAACAATGGAAAAAAAAAAAAAAAACACTGTTATTAATTGTTGACTGAAACCTAAATCAAGTCAGTCTAAGATAATATCACAAAGATACTTTATGCATCGATATAAGGCTGGATTTACACCAAAAAATTCAGACCAAGGGGAGACTGGGACCGGAACCTATAAGTCCATTCAGATTCCTTTTGAAGAATCCGTCGGTCCGGGTCTCCCTTCCTGATAGGCTCATGGATGAGCTCAAGTGCAGAAAATTTTAGGGTCCTAGGGTCGCCATTATGGCATTCCAAAACATGGTCAGCCACTGGTGTATGATTCTTCTTTTTGACATCATTGATATGTTCACAAATACGTCTGCGGAGTTCTCTATATGTTTTGCCAATGTAGTCCTTAGGACATTCACATTGGCAGAGATAGACCACTCCGCGACTTTTACAATTAATAAAGTCTCTAATGAAAAAAGACTTGCCCGTGGCAGAACATGTGTTGTACTTGCCCGTACGTATATAGCGGCATGCCTGACAGGACCCGCACTTGAATGTCCCTATAAGTTTACGATCAAGCCATGATCCAGGTGGACTTGGACGAGTATAATGACTGTGCATGAGACCATCACCAAGGCTACGACCTCTCCTGTACGTAATGGCAGGTTGGGATGGCAATGCTTCAGTCAATTCAACATCACTCAAAAGTATAGGCCAATACCTTTTCAGTATATCACAAATTTGCTTAATAGCTACATCAAAGGTGGAAATAATCCTAATTATGTTGGTATCTGATGACGGATGTTTTTTTGGTACAAGCAAATTACTCCTGTCTTGCTCTTTGGCATAACAAAATGCCTCCTTTAGGACCCGAAAAGGGTATCCCCTTGATTGAAACCTTTTATAAAGCTTCCTAGATTCATGATGGAAATTATCTAGAGTGGAGCAATTTCTCCGGACACGGAGTTATTGCCCCTTGGTGATACCTTTTTTGAGGACAATCGGATGATGGCTGTCCCAGTGCAACAAATTATTTGTCGCAGTGGGTTTTCTATAAACTGTGCTGACAAATCTATCAACCTGTTTAGTGACTTGTACATCTAGAATGTCAAGGGAGAGAAGGAGTACTACAATTCCCATCCTTGCTCAAATCCATATATCTGGGAAGATTTGTACTGTGAACTATTTGGAACTGCATTTTGATACTGTTGGATGTACTACTACTCCCATTCTGCACTTTAGTAAAGAGAGGTGTTTATTTTCCTACAGATGGCCTGAGTACTGACTCCTACACCATACACTGGCCATTGCACCCTGTATCTCCTGCCTTGCACCCACACCAAACCACAACATCAAGGCACCCCAACTACCATCAGGTAGGACTCCCAACATCAGGGTGTTCCCCAAGGAAAGAAAGGGTGCACCCTCCTACTACTGCCCTGGTCCTAAGGAGTCTCAGTGTGAGGGTTGCCACTGTGATTGACCATTACAGACAGAGCTTCTACTACTCCCATCCTCGGCCCCGCTATTTTGGGACCTGAGGCATAACCAACCTGTGTAAGATATAGTTAAAACACATATATGTGTAAGCTCACCATATCCACAGTGTATCAAAAGTACTTACCTTACCATATCTACAGTGTAGCAAAAGTACTTACCTTATCTGCCCCAGTCACTGAATCTAATCCTGTGGAGAATGATATCCCTGTGTGTAGGAGTCAGCACAGGTAGCACAAACATGTTTCCAGGAGAAATGTCACAATCCTTTTTTATTAGTTATTTGGAGGTAAGTTAACATGGGCAGATTCTACCACCTGCTTTATTGATATTGGCGATGAAAAGGACGCATAGCTTGGGTGCCACTTATACCTTAACTGGTTTTTCAGGCTTTATGTCACTCCAGCTTAATCGTTGTATAATGAAAAGTTCTTTAACATTTATTTAATATACTTTGTAAGTCAATTTAACATTTTCAGGATCTCTGCTTGCTGCCAGTAAATCCAAAGGAGTTCATTTACTAAGGCAAACTTTTTACACTGGTCTGAGATTCCCCCTATGCTGCTGTAAGATTTGGCTAATTTATGACGTAACGTGCGTCCTAGCTGGAGTACATTTCAGGCATAAATATTAGCAAATTTGCTGGGGCTGTGGTTCTGGCCCCCCGCACAGCCCCAGACACATCTCCAGTCTAAGCAATCCATAGCAAAACATAAAAAATGCAACAGCACTCTGCAAACACAGACAATAAATTGAGTACATATAATACTGCCATACTCACCATCTACACGATACTAGCGCTACATTGTAAATGTGAGATTCTTGGCAAATAATTTTGTACAAAAATTATCTGTGCCCGTCTGCCCTACATCAAGGCGATCTCTTTAAGATGGGAACCTAACACTAAACGCCATAGTCACTAGGTGCCATAGCAGCCTCCATTAACTATAGAGGATGCAGGCTCCACATGCATGCTAAGCCGACATTATATTGTACCTCTTATGGTGCCAAAATGGCCTCCACTGATTCAGGGAATGCTGGCTCCACATGCATGCCGAGCCCACACAATATGATACCTCCTTGGTGCCACACTGACCTCTATTACGCTGAGGGAATGCAGGTTCCAAATAATGCTGAGCCCACTCTGTTCCACCTCTCCTGGTGCCAGTTGGTCTCCAATGCATATAGGGAGAGCAGGACACAGCTTTATACTAGCACTAATTAAAATCAGCCTGTAAGGCAAACAGGTTAGTTAGGAGTGCACGACCGAAATGGTAGTGGAGTCAGCCATGCCTCCACCTAAACATGAATTGCTCTCTATACATTAGTGTAGGTACTATAAAATGTATCAGTTTGCATCCCAGAATTATTAGGTGCTTTTTTAAAGAGATTGGTGGAGATTTATCAAAACTAGTGTAAAGGAAAACTGTCTCAGTTGCCCATAGCAACCAAATTCCACTTTTCATTTTCCAATGAAGCTCTTAAAGGGGTTGCCCCATGAAAAATATTCTACAGTTTTCAAACCAGCACTTCGATCTGAATACTTTTGCAATTGCATGTAATTAAAAGTACTATTGCTACTGAGTTATTCAATGAAACACATCTGTTTAGCTACACGTGCTTTGTTTTTTCTTATTTCTTTGACCTGCTCACCGAGATGGCCGCACATGCTCAGTTTAATATTTCAACTGTCTCCTGAGCTGTGATAGGGAGAGCTGAGACACGCCCCCTGAGCTGTGATAGGGAGAGCTGAGACACGCCTCCTGAGCTGTGATAGGGAGAGCTGAGACACGCCCCCTGAGCTGTGATAGGGAGAGCTGAGACACGCCTCCTGAGCTGTGATAGGCAGAGCTGAGACACGCCCCCTTAGCTACAGCAGAAAATACACTTCCATTGAGCTGTCAACTTGATATAAATCTAGCAGAGCAATGAATGTGGAGATCCATGTGAGGTACAGGGCTGGTTCTAGCTTTGTGAGAAAGAATAAATTTGAACCTTATCATCCTTCAGGCAGCACACATAAAGGGTTAATGTTTTGCTCCTCTCATCTGGGACAGAAGACAAATCATTAGTAGATCAGCCTAATTAACTACCCCTATAAAGGAGTGCACACCCACTAAGAAGACATGTTTTTTTCCAAGCAATGCCTTTATTAGGGCAGGATATATGTGCTGCCTTTGGACTCAAGAAAAGATAAATTTCGAGCAGAAAATTTATTCTGGTTACCGACCACCCTGCAATTCATCAGTGGTGGTCGTGCTTGCACATTGTAGAAAAAAGCGTCAGCATTTCTAGTGGCCGGGACCACACAGGTTGGTGTTTTTTCCTAAATTGTGCAAGCACGACCACCACTGATGGATTGCAGGGTGGTCTGTAACCATGGAAACGAGCAGTGCATAATGTGATAGAAAAATGAATCCAGCCAATAAAGGAAGCAATATGGACAATAACAATATATTAGTAGGTGCCTTGTATTAACTTTCTGTACATGATAAATGCCACTTACTGAAGTGAGACAACCCTTTTAACTGATGGATTCAAACTGAATAAAGCTTTAAAAAAAACCTCTCTAAAATGCATCATTAGACAAAACTATCCATGCAAGCATTGGCAGCCGTGAAATGTACTATTAGAGTGTTAAGTTTTAACCCAAACTAGAAATCTTCCTGTAAAAACTGTAGGACTTCAGAAAGATCAGAAATCCTTACCTGTTTCTTAGAACACCATACCTTGAAAATTTTCCAAATTTTCCCATACGTTTTGTTAGTAGCCAGCATGATGCCAGCAATGTTTTCACCACCATATCTAACAAGCCCTTCTTCAGTCCTGAATCGTTAAAACATCTCCAGCTTGGATTCGGCTGGACTGTATCTCCAATAATTTCCTCTGGAAAGTTGTAGCTAGTGAGGGAACCATACCCTCCTGGCCAGATGAGCGCTATGGCTGAGACTCAAGTCTGATTTTCCTAAGCACTCGGGATATGAGTGGAAATAGAGGAAAATTTGGATGAATATTCCTTCTCAACTGAAAGACAGCCCATCTATTCTCTCTGGGTGATCCGCTGGATTCTGGGAACAAAACCTCTTGAGGTTGGTATTGGAGGCTGTTGCCATTATATCTAGGTGGGGGTACTTCATCTGCATACAATCATATTCGTAATAGATCCGCCTGAACATTCAGAGCACCTTGAAGGATGGCTGTCTACTGCTTGAGATTCCGCTGCCCAAGCCATAATTTGACTGTATTGACTGTTCCGTGAGGCAGAGCGAGTCCTGTCCCGATTGTTGATGTAGCATATGGCAGAGATATTATCTGTTTTCAAAACCACTTACTGGTTCTTGAGTATGCTCTAAATGAAGAGCTAGATATATTGCTCCCAACTTTCTGATATTGGGCTACAAATACTTCTCTTGTGGAGACCACTTCCTCTGAACTTCCAAGAACATGGAAGTGTGTTCCTCAATCTGAGGCGTCCATTGTCAGCGTTACTGGAATGGCCAGAAATGATATGCCCCGTGCAATATTTCTCGGATGAACCCATTAAGAAAGATCTTCCTGAGTTTCTAGGTTGATAGATGCCGGTTTGCAATGTGCAGATGTGTGCTAATGCCCATGGTACAGCATGTTTCCAATCTGGCTGGGACCACACTCCTGCCATACATCTCTATAATTTAGGATGATCAGGCAAACCCTAGTGGGCTTATCCTCTCTAGATGCAAACATTTCCAGTTCAGCTTCCATAGCTTCTAATAATGAAGATACGCTATCATTAGGAACAAACATCTTCAGAATCTCCCTGATCAGAGACAACCGATCACAGAGAGAGCCAGAGTCCACATCCAGAGAGATGAAGTGAGGCAGGAGATAAGGTAAAAGGAGTTGTAGATAAGTGTGGTCTTATAGATATATGAGCAGAAAGGACTGGAGTGAAAGCTTCTGACCGCTGAGATCTAAACCATTCCACAACTTCTGCACTATGTCTGCACTGGAGGACCTTCATTTGGGAGACAATGGTGCAGACATCTCCTACACTGTCTTCAGGAACAGGCTGTTCACTGTTGGTGCACATACCTCTGCATCTGTAACATCTTAATTCACTCAATACATCACCAGCTACATATGAGCTACATATGAGCCATTCCAGGACACAGGATCTTTAACCCTTTCAGTTCAGGTTTTTTCGGTTATGCATTTTCGTTTTGCGCTCCCTGCCTTCAAACAGCCATAACTGTTTTATTTTTCTGTTCACATAGCTGTATGAGGGCTTGTTTTTTGTGGGACAAGTTGTACTTTCCAACGCCACCATTTATTATTGCATATGGTGTAGTGGGAAGCGGTGAAAAAATTCCAAATCGGGTGAAATTGCAAAAAAAAACGCTATTCCGCTACAGTTCTACTGGTTTCTTATTTACAGCGTTCAATTTTCATTAAAACTGTCATTCTACTGGTCAGTACGAATCCGGCAATACCTAATATGTATAGTTTTTCCTGCGTTTTGATAGTGATAAAATAATTAGAAAGTTGCCCTTTTTTTTTTTCCTTGTCATATCTTGACCCCTATAACTTTTTGGTATTCATGTGTATGGAGCTGTATGGGGGCTCATTTTTTGCGGGGCGATCTGAAGTTTTTATTGATACCATTCTGGGGTGTGTATGACTTTTTGATCACTTTTTATTTAATTTTTTTTAGAAAAAAAAAGCGGCAAAAAACGGCGAATCGCCATTTGGACGCTTTTTTCCGCCACACAATTCGCCGTATTGGATTTTTTTTTTTAGATTTTAAAAGTACGGGCGTTTTCGGTCACGGTGATACCCATGATGTCTATATTTATTGTTATTTAGGTATTTATTTTTTACTTATACGGAAAGGGGGGTGATTTGAACTTTTATATATTTTTTATTTTTTATATATTTTTTTATATTTTTTTATATATTATTATCCCGGTAGAAAAAAATGACCGTCAGGTGCACTAAATTACTGGCTTGGCTGGTGAGACACCGGCTGGGTAGCAACCCTAGAGAGCGATTATGTGTATTTATACGTTTCAATATAGGGCTTTTTGAGAAAAAAAAAAAAACCTACATTTTGGGTTGACCCCTTTGCGTAAACAGTTCCTTTCACCCGAATGAGATGCTAGAGCAAAGTGCCCCTCTGGGAGCTACCATGCGTCTTCTCTTAGGGACTTTTCAGACTACGTCTTTTGTAGCCCTTTGCCTATGGGATGGGAAAGCACTTTGCATCTGTTAGATAGATCCATAGGCCCCCATTAGGCCAAGGTCAAATCCTTTAAATGAGCATAACATGAAAATAACGGTTCTCAATTCATCACATAACTGAAACCAACGGAGGCGAGAAGATCCCACTGACTATAATGGGGTCAGTTTGGTTTCTGTTTAGGTGTCTGCTTTTATAGCGGGAAAAGGGTCCTTTTTTTTTGTTCTTTTTGGCAGAATATGCAACAGAGGCCTCCAACGCAGATGTGAACAAGCCCTTACGCTGACAGGTGGCTAAGGAGCGGCTCTTAGCCTGCGTTTGACGACATCCAGCCGAGTTTGTGTCTTTTACCACATGGAATTGCAGAGCAGATTACACTATACCCTGGCGAGGCATATTAGAATAATGCCCCCATTAGTGCCTCCATTTAGAATAATGCCCCCATTAGTGCCCCCAGTTAGAATAATGCCCCCATTTGTGCCCCCAGTTAAAATAATGCCCCCCATTAGTGCCTCCATTTAGAATAATGCCCCCATTAGTGCCTCCATTTAGAATAATGCCCCCATTAGTGCCCCCAGTTAGAATAATGCCCCCATTTGTGCCCCCAGTTAAAATAATGCCCCCCATTAGTGCCTCCTTCTTTGCCTCTGCAAAAAAAAAAAAAAAAAAGCACTCACTCCAGTCTTTCATCGCGAGCGCTCATTAGTGCAGCATTTACCTAACTAGGGGGGCTACCTTGTTTTAATTAAAAAAATAAAAAGCACCTCCTCCATTTGCTCACGCTGCTGACTGGAAGCTCATTACAGGACCTGCACGACGTCATCACACTGGAACACAGGTTCTGTCCTGAGCTTCCAGTGAGCAAGACAAGGTGGGGGGGGGGGTGTAGGTAAATGCTGCACTAATGCACACTCGCAATGGAAGACTGGAGACTTTGCATAATTGCTTTATACTGTAAAAAAACATTTCCCGTGGTACCTTGGAACTGAACCTGAGTTTGGGAAATGTTTTTTTTACAGTACAAATAAATTTATAAAGTTATTACGCGGTCTCTCAAGACTTTGCAAAGTAATAACTTTGGCTCATCAGAGCCAATACATTCTAATACTGTACAGAGCACTCGCTCCCTACAGTATTGAAACAAAGTTTTATGCAAATTGACTTTGGATTTTTCATCCAAAGTCGATTCGCTCATTCCTAGAGCTCACCTTTCATTTTTTCAGAAAACCTTAAGAAATTAAAGGTGAGCTTTGATTGGTTGCTATGGGCAACTAAAACAGCCTTCCTGACAGTTTTGATAAATAAGGCCCACTGTGTACAGTTGCAGAACCAGACTTCATAATCACTATAGTGATGGGGCGGATGAGTGGAATTGCTCTAGAAACTACAATTCCCAGCATGCATTAGTATCAATCCGCAGAACCAGACTCTGCGCATGGCCGCTTTTACTGCGAAAGTTCACTGGAACGCCTACGGAAAAAGCCTTGCGCGCTGTGAGAGAGGGGGCGCGTGCGCAGTAGAGGCAGCGTTCTGGGAGTGACGCCGGGAGAGAGGCGCGCAGGCGCAGTGGCGGTAGGCCGTAGTGGCGCACTTGTACTGAGGGGTGTTGTTAGTACTGGAGGGTTATTCCCGTTGTCGTCGTCCTGGTAGCCTGGTGGCCGCCCGCGGAGCTGCGCGTCGTCTACGCTGTATGGAGAGTGGAGAATGGCTCCTTTCCCGGATGAGGTGGATGTGTTCACCGGGCCGCACTGGCGGATGAAGCAGCTGGTGGGACGGTACTGCGATAAGGTAAATGTGCTGCGTTATTACCGAGACCGCAGAGTGTGACCGGACCGGCCCTGTAGGTGCGATACATTATCCGGCCCTGTACATGGAGCCCCGTACATTACATGTAGTGTACTGGCTGGCTCTCATCTACATTACACATGTACAGTAATTACATAGAGTATGTACCGCACATATAAGATGTCATCACATGTACACTGATCTTATGTGAATTATATATAGTGTATGGTGATGTGTTACATATGATGTATAGTATATACAATATAAGATGTTATTACATGTACAGTTATATAAATAATATGTAGTATACGGTGATATATTATCTAAGATGTATATTATATACGAGACGTGTTTTACATGTACAGTTATAGATTATCTACCGCACAATGTAAGATGTCATCACATGTACATTCATCTTATGTGAATTCTACATAGTGTATGGTGATGTTACATATGATGTATAGTATATATGAGATGTGTTATTACATGTACAGTTATAGATTATCTACCGCACATACAATATAAGATGTCATCACATGTACATTCATCTTATGTGAATTATATATAATATATGTTACATAATGTACATACAGTGTAAGATGTGTTATTACATGTACATTTATATACATTGTGCCTAGTATATGGTGATATATATTACATAAGATGTACGGCTTATACAATATAACATGTTATTACCTGTGCATTCATCTTATGTGAATTATATATAATATATTCTGGTATATTACATAACATGTACAGCTTATACAATATGAGGTGTGTGACGTGTACATTCATCTTACATAGTGTTACATAAGACGTACAGCTTATACAATATAAGATGTCATGACGTACATTTATGTAAATTACTTATGTGGTATATAACACAGGACGTACAGCTCATACAACGTGAGGCATGTCATCACATTCTACGTAAATTATATATAACGTATTGTGGTAAGACGTACAGCTTATACAATGTGAGGTGTTATTATGTACATTGTATATATAGTATTACATATGGTGTACAGTATATAAGATGTATTCTAACATTTATAGTTATCTTATATAATCTACATTACATACCATACATGTACAGGTTATCATATATTATATTAGCGTGGTGTTAGTACATATAATGTACAGTATAAATATATATATATATTACATGTCGGGGCACCCGCCGCTGCTTGTTTATGAACTACAGGACATCGCCTCCGCAGCCAGCCCCTGTCCTCCGAGGTGAGGCCCGTGAGTGGTCACATACTGGAGAAAGGGGTAAGGCTATGGTAATCCGGCAGTGGAGCAGACTACCAGAATTACCGTATCCGGTTTAGCCAGACACCATTCACTATAATAACATCCATCCGGCTCCTGCCGTGCGGGAAGATGCCGCGGCGCACTGGTATTTTCCTGGCTGAATGATTTCTGACGGATTCCATTATAGTAAACAGGGATCCGGCGGTGTCTGGTTATCGGCCTCTTTGCCGGAATCCCATGACGTAGATGTGACCCCTGACTACAGTGACATCATTTTTTATTTTACACAATTCACGTTCGTGTCCAAGATTTTAAATTTTCTCTGACAACCCGTTTAAAGGGGTTTTGTAATACATGTACATTCCATAGGAAGAGTGATCGGTATTTGAGCGGCGGGGTCTGCCCGCACTGGGATATTTTCAGAGCTCTCATAGAAGAGAATGGAGGGTGCTTACGTGGTGAGCTCTCATTTGCTTTCAGGGGGGCATGTTCTGGAGATGGGAGCGGGTCCCAGAGTTGGGCCCCACACCTATCTGACACTGGTGGCATGCCCTAGCCATAATATTTATATGGTACGTCACAGTGGTTGAGGGCTTGTATGGAACTGGTTGCTGCGGTGAGCCCACTCCATACTTGGCGGGTGTTTGCTGTATAATACAGCAGGCACCCGGCCTCAATGACTGGGAAGGGCGATCACGGCATTTGTGAGGCGAGGCAGAGGGATGCAGCTCCCTGTGCCTTCCGATCGGAGCCCTCACAGTGAAAATGTCTGAACTATTCAAATATTTTAAAAATTCCTGTGCAGTGAACGGCGTAACGGAAAAAACTGAAAACCATACAATTACTATTTTTTTTTTTTTTAGTCACCTTTCCCCCACTAAAAATTGAAATTGAATAACAGTGATCAAAAGTCATATGTACCGTAAAAATGGTACCAATAAAAACTACAGTTTGTTCTGCAAAAATTTTTTCTACATTTTTTAAAACGTTTTTATTTTTTTAAAAGTAGTAAAAAAAAAAAAAAAAACCTCTACAAGTTTGGTATCGCTGTATTGAGCTGTAGAATAAGGACGTCATGTCATTTTTAGCGCACAGTGAAAAACCCGAAAAACCTTGGCGTTTTTTTTTTTTCTTTCTTCAATTTAACCCCACAATGAATTTTTTTCCCTCCGGTTTCTAATAACAGACATGGTAAATTAAATGGTGCCTGTAAAAAAAACACAACGCGTCCCGCAAAAAATAAGCCCTCACATGGCTATATGTACAGAAAATGTATAAATTTATGGCTATTGGAGAATGGGGAGGAAAAAGTGAACATGCAAAACAAAAAATGGGCCCTGTACTTAAGGGGTTAAGTTAATAGAGGGGGTTCCACCTTAACTATCCCCTTTAGTAGGTAAAAGGAATGTACCTTTTAGAAATCCCTGTTCATACGCTATATCTGGGAATTCTGATTCAGTAGCGGGGGCCCCTGTTAAGGCCTCTCATCTCTTGGTCAGAGGTTATAAGAGAGTCTCCTGCTCCGGAGAACCCGTCCTCTGCCGCATTATACAGACTAGGGTTGTTGCGGGTATCGATATTTCGATACTTTTATACCAGTATCGATTTGCTCTTTTGTGATACCTTTGGCAGATAAAATAAAAAAGTCTCTTATCTGTCCTGCGCCGCAGCTCCGCTCCGGGTCCGGCGCTCCTCTGTCTTCTCTGACCGCGTACAGTGTCGGCACGTAGTGCGCGCACTCTGACCTGATGCCGCACACAGTCATGTGACAGTGCAGCGCTGGGAGGAGAAGACACAGAGGGGCGGAGCGGAGCCGCGGCGCAGGACAGGTAAGAGACTTTTTTATTTTATTCTGATGGGGGCACACTGGGCTGATCTGAGGTCTGATGGGGGCACACTGGGCTGCTCTGAGGTCTGATTGGGGGGCACACTGGGCTGCTCTGAGGTCTGATGGGGCACACTGGGCTGCTCTGAGGTCTGATGGGGCACACTGGGCTGCTCTGAGGTCTGATGGGGGCACACTGGGCTGCCCTGAGGTTCTGATGGGGGCACACTGGGCTGCCCCTGAGGTCTGATGGGGGCACACTGGGCTGATCTGAGGTCTGATGGGGGCACACTGGGCTGATCTGAGGTCTGATGGGGCACACTGGGCTGCTCTGAGGTCTGATGGGGGCACACTGGGCTTGCTCTGAAGGTCTGATGGGGACACACTGGGCTGCTCTGAGGTCTGATGGGGGCACACTGGGCTGCTCTGAGGTCTGATGGGGGCACACTGGGCTGCTCTGAGGTCTGATGGGGGCACACTGGGCTGCTCTGAGGTCTGATGGGGCACACTGGGCTGCTCTGAGGTCTGATGGGGCACAGTGGGCTGATCTGAGGGTCCTGATGGGGGCACACTGGGCTGCTCTGAGGTCTGATGGGGGCACACTGGGCTGCTCTGAGGTCTGATGGGGGCACACTGGGCTGCTCTGAGGTCTGATGGGGGCACACTGGGCCTGCTCTGAGGTCTGATGGGGGCACACTGGGCTGCTCTGAGGTCTGATGGGGGCACACTGGGCTGCTCTGAGGTCTGATGGGGGCACACTGGGCTGCTCTGAGGTCTGATGGGGGCACACAGATTTTTGGGTGTTTTATTTTTTCGGCATGGTATCGAGTATTGCAATACTTTTTCTTGGAAATCGAATCAAAATTTTGGTATTGTGACAACCCTAATACAGACAGCCCATCGATGTGAATGAGCACGGTGTAATTCCTCAGTTCAGCTGTGGTGGCGCTGCATAGACATTGAGCACAAATTACAGATGACTGCAGAGGTCCTGGGGGTGGGGGGCAGGGACACTGATCAGCTTATTGTCACGTAGGGATTGTCTAAGGCGGAGAACCCCTGAGAGCCACTTTCACTATAGTGATCGGAGCCGCTATATGCCGTCCACTGATCACACAACCCCCATCCTCTACACTATGAACAAAGGCCGTATGTAGTGGTAGCATCTGTCGTTGCTTGGTGGAGAAGGGCAGGAGCCACCTCCAGTTTACGTCTTGGTCTGCAGATGGGTGCGGAGACTGTCACTTGGCATTAGGCTACTTTCACACCAGTGTTTTTGCAAAAATGCCTCCGTTACTCATAATACAACCATCTGCATCCGTTCTGAACAGATCCGGTTGTATTATCTGTAACATAGCCAAGATGGATCCGTCATTAACTCCACTGAAAGTCAATAGGGGACAGATCCGTTTTCTATTGTGTCAGAGAAAACGGATCCGTCCCCATTGACTTGCATTGGGGGTCATGACGAATCTGTCTTGCTCCGCATCCCATGATGGATCTCAATACCGGAAAATATTAACGCTAGTGTGAAAGTAGCCTTAGTGAGACGTACAGTGGGCGCCCGGGTGCAGACATGATAACTTACTGGCTGCGCCCCCTGTGTGTTATGGGTGCCGTGAGGACCGCATAGCAGAGGTGACCTGCTCCCATTGCATCATTTGGCATGACACAAGGGGTCGGTCATTGCTGCTGGCAGTGGTTGGCTGCAGCGGCGTCAAAACGGAAGTTTACATAGTTGGAGCAAAGTGGGTCAGCCGAGGAGAGAAGAAGCAAAGAGCCAGCACTGGGCAGCAGGTAAGTGGGCTTCCCTTCACACGTCTACCCAAGGGGTGTGGAGGTTACTAAATGGCCCCCCTTTCCAAGGTGCAGAGCCCCTTTAAGGTATGTCCTCTCTTCTTCCTGCTCCGGTTTTCCGCTTACTTAGCAGCTTTCTGTTTTATTAGCTATAATCGTTATGGTTATTGGCCTGTTCTCCCATAAGTGTCTGTATAAAGGCCTGTTCACACCTCTGAGTTTATGGTGCGTCGTCTGTGAACAGATCTGACGTTTTATGAGCAGGTCCACAGTCCCCTGGCTCTAGCGTGTCATTGCACACGTACTGTCTGTACAGCACACTACTACATGATAGAGAATTACTATTAGATTGGTGGAGGTCGGAGCAGTGAACCTGTACCCCACTGGCCCCCCTGAAAAGAATGGAGCGACAGGCCGTCCATGGGCACCACTGCTCCATTCATCTCAATGGGACTGCCAGAGACAGCTGTACGAGCAGTGGCAATCCCATAGAGATGAATGGAGCGCACATTCTCAGCCGGCCCCTCCATTCATTTTGGGAAAGGTGAGGGGGGGGGGCTCAGGGTACAACATTTCATATTCGTATCCTAACCTATTTAAAGGGTTATCCCATCCCGGCCGTTCATGGCAGCTCCGGAGGTGGCTGGACTATACTATGTACATGGCTCCCATTCACTGTGTCAGGTACAGAACAGGGGGACACAGTCCTCTCAGCTGTTCCCGCTCCAGGGATTTTTCTGTCCCCTCTTGTGTTATTTGATGACAGCGCAGGAGTTTGTGACTTTTATTAGTGAGAAGATAAGAAAGTTAGTTTGCTAAACGTTTGTTACGTGACCCATTAATCTTTCCATTGCGTAAGCGGCGAGGTTAGGACCTGTTCTTTATGGCCGCCCGTGCCTGCACGCTCACATACGTCTGCCTGTTCCAGCAGATTGCATTGGGTGCTTTATGCAATTTGTCACCTGCTTGACTAAGCGCTTTTTAGAAATCCACTTAGAGGAGTTAATCCCAGGTAGAAAAATAAAATTAGCCGCGTCCCATGGTGTCTTCATCAGGATGGTAATCCAGGAGCCGTGCAGGTGAAGGGGAGCAGTGCACCCTAAAAATGTATATACTTACTGTACTTTATACTTAACAATTCGAAACCAAGTTCTGTCAGAGGTATACATCGGGAAATCTTCCCAACTGTGCATGAAAGGACGGAACGCGTTGTGCACAGAGCGTTAGACAACCCCCACCCCCCATTATAATGGTGTACACAGATATTACGCACATACGTGACCTGACCCCTCTGCACATGCCACAGAGCATTTATGGAATGCACCTGGACAGGTTGACACGTTTCTGACTTAGAGGGGTTGTCCAGCTTTTGTTAAGTGATGGCCTGTCGTCATGACAGTCCTCGTCACCGCAATGCTGCTCCCATTAAAGTCAGTGGAAGAAGTGTGGCAATGGAGAGCTAGCTCCACTGCACTGTTGATGGTGCTGATCAGTGGTGATCTGGCACCCCCCTCCCTACCCCCCACCAATCAGCACCATCAACATTGCAGTGGAGCTAGCTTTCCATTGCCACACTTCTTCCACTGACTTTAATGGGAGCAGCATTGCGGTGACGAGGACTGTCCACAGGGCTACACTGAACAGCTGATCGGTGGGGGAGGGTGCAGGCTGCCGATCAGCTAGTGAAGGTCAGGTCATGAGGATAGGTCATTACTTAAAAAAAGGCTCGGCAATCCCTTTAAAGGGGTTTTGCCACTTGAGCAAATGGCATTTACTATGCAGAGAAGGTTTCCATGGTTACGACTAGAGATGAGCGAATCGACCTCGGATGTAACATCCGAAGTCGATTCGCATAAAACTTGGAACCGAACCCAAGTTCGGGAAATGTTTTTTTTTTACAGTAGAAATAGATTTCTGAAGTTATTATGCAAAGTAATAACTCGGATAATCTGAGCCAATACATTCTAATACTGTATGGAGCGCTCACTCTGTACAGTATCGGAACAACGTTTTATGCGAATCGACTTCGGATGAAACATCCCTGGTCGTAACCTAACCTTGGAAACTTTATCTGCATAATAAATGCAATTTGCTGACGTGGCAAGACCCCTTTAAAGGGGTTCTCCGAGTTATATATATTGATGACCTATCCTCAGTCCCACACCCGGCACCCCCGCCGATCAGCTGTTTGAAGAGGAGACGTGTGCCATATCAGCGCTGCCTCCTCTTCACTGTTTACATGCTGGCCGACACGGGGTAGTGGTGAGTAGGTGTAATTACACCTCACCGCCCCATTCATTTCTATGGGAAGAATCGCTTTCATAGACTTGTATGGGAGCGATTCTTCCCATTGAAATGAATGGGGCAGTTAGGTGTAATTACACCTACTCACCACTACCCCCGTGTCGGCCAGCATGTAAACAGTGAAGAGGAGGCAGCACTGGTACGGCACGCGCCTCCTCTTCAAACAGCTGATCGGCGGGGGTGCCGGGTGTCTGACTTAGGATAGGTCATCACTCGGAGAACCCCTTTAAGGGCCTATTAGATGGAGCTATTATCTTTCGAATTTTCATTTAATTCTTTGAATTTGAGAAATTATTGATTGACGAACGATCTATTGTTTGTTTTCTGGTTGGATAAGTATTCCTGAAAGATTATGACTAGTTGCCTCCACATTCCCTCTTCTAATCAGAAATCTGCCGGCAAAATCGTCACTTTCCGCTTGTTAAAGAAGAACTCCCGCAAAAATTTTTATTCTCTGACCTGTTAGAAAGGTGCATTATATAATCTGTAGTGATTGTCATTTTCTTATCAGTGACTGTTTCTGTGAGTAAAACCTCTCTTCTTATTGTAGCTGGGTCATGTGACCAACTCCCTGACCTCCAACTGACCCAGGACAGAAAGCCAGTAACTGCTCTATTCATTCCTATGGGAGCCTCACTTTCAGTCTCATAGGAATACATAGAGAATTAGACTTCCTGTCCACACATAAGTCTATGTGTGAGTTGGTGGGTCTAATTGCTAGTCACATGACACAGATAAGAGACTTCAGGATGATATAACTCAAAAATTCAGACGCTGGTAAGAAAATGACATTCACTACAGATTATATCATGTACATTTCTAGCAGGACATGGAATAAAATTTTTGTTGGGAGTTCTTCTTTAATGATAAAATAATTACCCTTATAACAGGACCCTTAGTTTCCCTGGTACTTTTGTTGCAACTCCTCAGGCAAGATGGCTGCCCCCATATTCACGTCCCCATAGCCTTGCATCTGGCTGGGAGGTAGCTTACTGCAGCCGCAACCTACAGGTCCAGATTTACTGATCCTGAAGATGGCGTGAGCTCAGTAAAGCAGTTTAGAGATTGATCCCAGGGGCTCAGGCTGGATGATTGATGTGACGCAGGGAGAGACGCTTTTCTCTCACTCTATACCAGCTATTGGCTGGCTTACTTTCAGATCGGTCTTTACACCAGAAATGTGGTTCAAAATGGCACATCTTAGGCTCCACCTTTTCTCACAGAGAGACCTTAGCACCACCCCCTAGTTGAGCATGCCACAAAAAAGTGTAGAAACCACACGTGCCAAATTGTGCCACTTTTTAGACAGATTTTCGGTGCAGACACCTTGGTAAATCTTGGCCAGAATTTCTACACGACCGCTGATTTGAGGGTCTGATGGAGAAATGCTTCCTCTCTGCCATTTCCCATCTGGTCGTGGACGGCGTTGATCAGATTTGTCTGGATTCATTGACAAGTTTTTCAAGATTTACGACAAGTCTACAGTCACCTAAACCTGAGGGTTCAGCTTCACGAAGATCTTGGTCATCGCAATTTTGGAATGAATTGTGCCACAGCACCACCTCAGAATCTCAGTAAGTCCAGCAGTGGAGAATTTTTTGCAGGTCTAGGGTCACGGTGGTCGCACTGTGACCCATTTATTTCTGAGCTGGCACTGCTACACTGCCATCCTTGGGCACGACAGCTGTGTCACGACCATGGTCGCTGTGTAGTCGAACCCTAATGGACAGGTCGGTGATTAATTCTGCTGTCGTCTGTAATGAGGGTGAAGCTGATGCAATCAGCCATGGGACTTTCATCAAACTGCTTGTTCAGGGTGACTTGGCCCTTCTAATAGAAACCGGGAGAGCGTTTATCCGGGCCGTAGGTCACAGTCACGTGTCCTCCCAAATATATTCATATATTCACGCTGAGATTCTTTTTATCAGTTTCACAATCATAATTTATGTAATTAGCATTTACTGGTACAATTTTTTTTTTAATATCATCGTCTTTTACGTGCTGATCTGAATTTCCAGCCTCGTTCCTAATGTCCTGTGTCTCTCTCGCAGCTCTCCAAGACCAACTTCTCCAACAACAATGACTTCCGGGCTCTGCTGCAGTCTCTGTACGAGACCTTCAAGGAGTTCAAGATGCACGAGCAGATCGAGAACGAGTGCATCATCGGCCTGTTACAGCAGCGCAGCCAGACCGTGTACAACGTGCACTCCGACAACAAGCTCTCCGAGATGCTCGTCCTCTTTGAAAAGGGGCTGAAAAACGTGAAGGTAAGCGTCCCGCAATGTGTGTACAGCACAGCAGAGGGGAGTGTGTCATGAAGACAACCCACCTCTGGTGTGACCGCAGGTTATATTACTTGAGGCTTTTCAATGGAATGTCCAACCAGTTAATAGATGGGCAGCTCGCTTCCATCTTTGTTCAGAGGCCCTTTGGGAAATGAGACCAGCAACCTGATTGGTCGTCATGTGTGTACAGATCATATACTGACATCTGGTCGCAATAAACTGATGTCAGCAGTGTGTGTGGCTCCAACATCAGACTATATATAGTACAGACCAAAAGTTTGGACACACCTTCTCATTCAAAGAGTTTTCTGTATTTTCATGACTGTGAAAATTGTAAATTCACACTGAAGGCATCAAAACTATGAATTAACACACGTGGAATTATATACTTAACAAAAGTGTGAAACAACTGAAAATATGTCTTATATTCTAGGTTCTTCAAAGTAGCCACCTTTTGCTTTGATTACTGCTTTGCACACTCTTGGCATTCTCTTGATCAGCTTCAAGAAGTAGTCACCTGAAATGGTTTTCACGTCACAGGTGTGCCCTGTCAGGTTTAATAAGTGGGACTTCTTGCCTTATAAATGGGGTTGGGACCATGAGTTGTGTTGGGCAGAAGTCAGGTGGATACACAGCTGATAGTCCTACTGAATAGACTGTTAGAATTTGTATTATGGCAAGAAAAAAGCAGCTAAGTAAAGAAAAACGAGTGGCCATCATTACTTTAAGAAATGAAGGTCAGTCAGTCCGAAAAATTGGGAAAACTTTGAAAGTGTCCCCAAGTGCAGTCGCAAAAACCATCAAGCGCTACAAAGAAACTGGCTGACATGAGGACCGCCCCAGGAAAGGAAGACCAAGAGTCACCTCTGCTGCGGAGGATAAGTTCATCCGAGTCACCAGCCTCAGAAATCGCAGGTTAACAGCAGCTCAGATTAGAGACCAGGTCAATGCCACACAGAGTTCTAGCAGCAGACACATCTCTACAACAACTGTTAAGAGGAGACTGTGTGCAGCAGGCCTTCATGGTAAAATATGCCTGGTTCCCACCGTGAAGCATGGGGGAGGAGGTGTGATGGTGTGGGGGTGCTTTGCTGGTGACACTGTTGGGGATTTATTCAAAATTGAAGGCATACTGAACCAGCATGGCTATCACAGAATCTTGCAGCAGCATGCTATTCCATCCGGTTTGCGTTTAGTTGGACCATCATTTATTTATCAACAGGACAATGACGCCTAACACACCTCCAGACTGTGTAAGGGCTATTTGACCAAGAAGGAGAGTGATGGGGTGCTACGCCAGATGACCTGGCCTCCACAGTCACCAGACCTGAACCCAATCGAGATGGTTTGGGGTGAGCTGGACCGCAGAGTGAAGGCAAAAGGGCCAACAAGTGCTAAGCATCTCTGGGAACTCCTTCAAGACTGTTGGAATACCATTTCAGGTGACTACCTCTTGAAGCTCATCAAGAGAATGCCAAGAGTGTGCAAAGCAGTAATCAAAGCAAAAGGTGGCTACTTTGAAGAACCTAGAATATAAGACATATTTTCAGTTGTTTCACACTGTTTTGTTAAGTATATAATTCCACATGTGTTAATTCATAGTTTTGATGCCTTCAGTGTGAATCTACAATTTTCATAGTCATGAAAATACAGAAAACTCTTTGAATGAGAAGGTGTGTCCAAACTTTTGGTCTATACTGTATACGCACACGCTATCTCAGCTATCCCATAGACTTTCAGTGTAGCAGGAGCCACACGCATGACTGCAAAGAAAAAGTAGGTCAGTCAGCACATCCCAGTGTGCACGCTGCCATGGGTAGAAACACAAAGGAAAAAAACACAATGCAGCAGCACTCTGCAAACCAAATAAAGTACAAAAATGCCATAGTAATAGAAAATATTCTGATTCTAATGCTACAATTACTTTGTAAATTTGAGATTCTTGGCAAATACATTTTGTACAAAATTATTTGGGCCCGTCTGCCAAACGTCAAGGCGATCTCTGTAACACTAAATGCTACCTATTATGTGCCAAAATGGCCTCCATTCAATCCAGTGAATGCAGGTACCAATATGCATGCCGAGCCCACCCTATACCTCTCCTGACACGCATGACTGCCCCTACATTCAAATGTATCTGATTTTCCAGATCTGAGGTTTTTTTTTAAACTATCCAGGTCATTATTATCTGATTGATAGGGGTCAGGGACCCCCACCAATTAGCTGTTTGAGAAGGTACTCGGCCATCTCTTCTCACCAAGCACAGCGCCGTACATTGGATAGCGGCTGTGCTTGATATCCCGCTCAGCCCCATGCACTTCAATGGGGCTGAGCTGCGCCTAGGCTAAGCTTCTAGAAGGCCGCAGCACTACTGTGACTCCCGAAGCCTTCTCAAACGCTAGAGGAAGAGCCAAGCTTTGACATCAGCAGTTGTTGATCCTTTGGCCTGGAAATTGCACAATTGGCTTAAAGAAATATGGAGATGGAGATATGGGACGGTGGTAAGCAGCGGCGGGTCTCTTCAGAAAGGATAGGATGGGACACCATCAAGTCAACCTGTTTGATTTATGTTCCCCCCCCCCCCCCCCCCCACATCAGGTGAAGGATGGACCGCCATGGAAAGTCATGTGACCCTTCTAATGCACTATAAGTAAATGACCCCCCCTCATATTTCTCAGAATTTGCAGTGAGGGGTTAATGTCGTTACTTGCATTCCTAGAACATTTTGAGGAAGTCTGAGATTGTGCAGAGGTTGTGACACCGCCGTCCTGGAAGAGATTTCCTCACGATAAATCCGTATGCCTGCAGACAGTGCTCGCCTCTTGTAAAAGTTATCTGCTTTTGCTGCGCTGACAGATTTAATAGTTTATGTGCCGCAGATAAGGAGTTGTCACTGGGTCATTGTTCTGTGCTCTCAGGATGAATACGAGCAGCTGAATTACGCGCAGCAGCTGAAGGAGAGGTTGGAGGCTTTCACCAGCGACTTCATTCCTCATATGAAGGAGGAGGAGGAGGTGAGTGAGCGGTGGTCCGCAGCCTGGGGTGAGGGGCGCGTATATAGATGGAAGGGTATTACCACCTTGTTACCAGTCACTTGTGGACCCAGGTTTGTGAGCAGAGTTTCTCCATGCGGTGGATTTCTGCTTTCCATTAGGTTTTTCAGCCCATGTTGATGGAATACTTCACTTACGATGAGCTCAAGGACATTAAAAAGATGGTGATCGCCCAGCACTGCTCCCAGAAAGACCCCACAGAACTTCTCCGAGGGCTTAGTCTCTGGAACGAGGCTGAGGAGCTTCACAAGGTGCTCAAGTATTCTGTGGACGAAAAGTCAGAGGAGGGTAAGGCCGGTCACCGCTGTGCCACACGGCGTTTGTAATCTATGTGCCCACTTTGACCATTTTACGGTCAGACCGTGGCATAGCTATGAATAATTTTGGCGCGTACATTACAGCTGGTGCTTTCTGCTTGTGGAATAGCACAGTATGGACCCAGGAGCACCACAACGTGTCTCTTCTCTGCGATTCCCCTCCTCGTACCTTGTTGTCGGCTTTTTTCAAAACTGAAACAAACCTTCCTGTCTTACACGTGACCTCCGATTAGCAACGGCATTGCTTAATGTGTTTATGGAACATTGTGAAACTGCGGTTGAGTTAGTGTCCCTCCCAGACTGTGCCTACCTCACCGGCCGCTGAATAACGGGCATTCATCTGGCAGGCACGTATCCCTATGGGCAGGGACTGTCACATGCTGATGTCATGTTATGAGACGTCTGCAAGCCTTAAAGGGGCATTCCGGTAAAGTAACTTAATTTTTGAAAAACTGCATTAAGGCTGCAAACTGTGACCCAACCAGAACTCATACCTATACATATAACCAGAGCTTCAACTTACCTTACAATCCATGTGTCTAGCTCCTGTGTGAGCCTGCAGCACACTGACAGTATTATAGCTCCTGATCTTCCCTCACAAAACTACAGTCCCCACAGTCCCTAGCTTTCCTGCTGTGAGTTTCTGCTTGTTAATGAGTGTTGATGATTACTGATTGGCTGCTTGATATCACAGTCCGGTCACGCCCCCTTTACTGACCAATCACCTGTACACTAACATTTAGCTAGAGAATAGATAGCAACACACTGAGCATGCTCGACCTAACAAAGGCTCAGAACTACAGGTCGATGCCATGGTAACTTATGAGGAACACAGTGGGTAGCAGAGGAAGAAAACTACTTTTAGAACTACTCAACAGTAAATATGTGAAGTTTACATTATATTAGGTAATTATTGATGATGAATTAGTCTAAAACATAAGTTATAGTTATTTATGGTAACCGTAATATCCCTTTTAAAGGGGCTCTGTCACCACTAATATACGTTTTAAAGTGTTCCTGGTGCCCTATCACCTACATATATCCTCATACTTTTGTGTTCCTTTTTAGTTTTTTTATAGCCCCTGAATTAGAGCCGAGCCATTCCCATATGAATCAGAGCCCCACTTCATCCTTGTGTTTGCGCCTGCAACGTCTGGGCCCTTCTATGGGCAGTGACTGCGCCGAACGCGCACTGAAAGGCTGCGCAGCGCAGTTGATGACAACACAGTCAAAGACGCAACAGTGGAGGAGCGGGGCACGGATTCAGTAGGGAGTGGCTGGGCTCTGGTATGAATACTGCCTCTTGAGTTCTTTTCTTCTTATTTGCATACCAATATAAAGATTGTTTTCAGGGGGCAATAAAGATCTCATAAAGGAACGTATGTCTGGGATAGGGTGCGTGTAAGCTATAGGTTTGATGTGTATTGGTGGTGGAAGATTCCCTTTGACCGTTCTCTCTCCCCGTTATACGCTGCTGTACTCGTACTGGTCCTGATACATAAGTAGTTGTATATTACAGCATAGAGTTACAAGGTGTAACGTCGGGGCAGCAGCACGTTCTCCGTTATTTACGAGGTTTTCTTTTCGCAGAGGCAGCTGCTCAGCCGAGCACCACATCCATTTGTCATCTTCCTCCGGAGGTAATGCTGAAAATTTTTAGTTACCTTAATCCGCAGGAGCTGTGTCGCTGTAGTCAAGTGAACAGTAAATGGGCCCAGCTGGCCAAGGCAGGATCTCTCTGGAGACATCTGTATCCCGTGCTGTGGGCGAGAGGTGAGTCGCAGCTGTCACATCTCCTTACCAAATCTACCTAAAGCACCCGGCCAGGTTTAGAGCTTTAGGCCCCTTTCACACGAGCAAGTTTTCCACGTGGGTGAGATGCGTGACGTGAACGCATAGAACCTGCACTGAATCCTGACCCATTCATTTCAATGGGTCTGTGTACATGAGCGTTTTTTTTTTTTTTTTTTCACGCATCAGTTCTGCGTTGCGTGAAAATCGCAGCATGCTTTATATTCTGTGTTTTACACGCAGCCCTGGCCCCATAGAAGTGAATGGGGCTTCAGTGAAAAACGCAATTGTATCCTGAAGCAAGTGCGGATGTGTTTTTCACTGATGGTTGCTAGGAGATGTTGTTTGTAAACCTTCAGGTTTTTATCACTCACGTGAAAAACGCATCAAAACGCATTGCACCCGCGCGGAAAAAAACTGAACAATTGAACGCAATCGCAGACAAAACTGACTGAACTTGCTTGCAAAATGGTGCGAGTTTCCCTGAGCGCATCCAGAGCTAAAACGTCACGCTCGCGTGAAAGAGGCCTTAGGGCTTGTTCGCACAGTTTTTTTTTCTTCCACATGGATTTCGGCGCATATTCCAAGGCAAAAACTGCATGGGACTCTGCTCTGCCATTCATCCATGCAGATATTAGATCTGTTTCACGAATGTCCTCTCTTGGCGAGGTTTTAGTGCTGAAAAAGCTCGTAAACCGTGGCGGGGGTCTGCAGGTAGATTGCGTTTTATTGCACTAATGCTTTTGGCTTTGAAATGACTATTGTGTAGCTTCTTTCTTGTAACATCAAAGCTGCTTCACCTCATCTGTTCTGCAGGTAGGTAGAAACCTGGGCAGAACCCGCCGTTCTTTCAGTCTTCCTTTTCCTGTCTTTCTCAGTGTGTTGGTCTAAGGCTGTCCATGCCCATTAGACAAATGTCAGCTCAGCCCGTCAATTTTCATGACATTGACTGACGATCTAATGTTCTGGTGACAGCAGTTCTGGAGCGTATCGCATTTCTGCGCCCAATTCCTTGTTCCCATGTAAGAGGAGCTACCTCATCTCGTTAATTGCACATATGTTGTAATATGTATGTAGTAGATCAGGTTCTGTCCCTGCTACTCTGTAACATCCAGTGTATGTTGTCTCTGACTGCATTAAAGAAGAACTCCCGCAAAAAATTTTATTCCATGTCCTGCTAGAAATGTACATGATATAATCTGTAGTGAATGTCATTTTCTTACCAGTAGCTGAATTTTTGAGTTATATCATCCTGAAGTTTCTTATCTGTGTCATGTGACTAGGAATTAGACCCACCAACTCACACATAGACTTATGTGTGGACAGGAAGTCCAATTCTCTATGTATTTCTATGGGAGCCTCACTTTCAGTCTCATAGTAATGACTAGAGCAGTTACTGGCTTGCTGTCCTGGGTCAGTTGAAGGTCAGGGAGTTGGTCACATGACCCAGCTACAATAAGAAGAGTGAAAACTCTCAATTTCAGCCTCTGATAAGAAAATGACATTCACTACAGATTATATCATGCACCTTTCTAACAGGTCAGAGAATAAAAAATTTTTGCAGGAGTTCTTCTTTAAAGGGAACCTGTCATCACCTTTATGCTGCCCATACTAACAGCAGAATAAAGTAGAGACAGGTGAGTTGATTTCAGCGGTCTGTCATTTATAAGTTAAAAGTAAGTGGTTGCCGAGAACCAACATCACAAACATTGCAGATTAGGCCTGGAAAAGAGTCAAATCTTCATGAGAAGAGTCATGGTTATTCATGAATTGCTGCTTTCCCTGCCCACCTGATGATGACTGACAGGCTTCTACCTAGTTTTCTCCCTTTCTCTCTAGGAGAGAGCTGCCAGTCATCAGCAGATGGGTGGGGAAAGCAAGAGATTAGGAATAACCATGACTCTTCTCAGGTAGATATGACTCTTTTCAAGGCCTGGGATGTAATGTTTGTGATGTTGGTTCTCAGCAACAACTTACTTTTGGCTCAAGAGAGACACACCGCTGAGATCAGCATTTCTGTCACTATTTTATGCTGCCCTCAGTACAGTCAGCATAAAGTTGATGACAGGTTCCCTTTAAGCTTCTGAGCAGGTATATAAGATATGTCCTGTAACAGACACCAGTGTTATTTCATCTCGCAGCGTTGTTTTTCCCACTTGCATGGCCAGGCGGCACTGTACGTTGCGGCATATATGCCCTGATTTGCTGGCTTATTTCCTCTTCGCCTTGTGATAAGTGTCTTTTTATAGGAAACTGGTACAGCGGGGCTGCTTCTCACCTCGACACTGAGCCAGATGAGGACTGGATCGCCAGTAGGAAGGATGAGAGTCGTGCATATCAGGAGTGGGATGAAGATGCCGACATCGATGAGTCTGGTAAGGAGCTGGCTTGTTCAACGCCTGCGTGTGCCTCATATGAATGAACGGCCTTGTAATAAATGGCGATGACACGAGTGCAGGAGCCAATTCTGGTAAATAAATGGGGGTCCCAAGTGTCTTGTCCAGACAATCCTGATAGGTGCAATGACTCAGGCTGGGTTCACATCACTTTTTTACTCTACGTTTGATGTATATGTTGGGGGGGGAAGGATGCAAAAGCATAGTACACTACTCTTTTCCATCCTGCAGATTGCAGTAGAAAAAATTGTATGTTAATGTATACATTTTTTTTTATTACAATGAAACTCTATGGTGATCGATGCCACTGTATGACATCTGTTTAAGGATTGTGAACGGGTCCGCACCTATTCCGCAAGATACATCCTTCAATGATAGCGGGCAGCTGTGGCTCCATTAAAAAAAAATAAAGCATGTCCTATTCTTATCCGCAATAACGGACAAGAATAGGCATTTAGAAGGGGGTGCCGGGCTATGTGTTCCGGTGGGCATCTGTGGTATTCCGGTTCCGCATTTTTGCGGATCCGCAATACCACGCCCGTCTGACCGGCACTAACGTATACATTTTTTGTAGAGATTAAACATAAGACAAAAACGTGATGTGAACCCAGAAAACCCCTTTAATAGCTCACGTTGGGTATTAGAGGTTTTCTGAGATATTTTAACTGATGACCTATCCTCAGGATAGGTCATCAGTATCTGATCAGTGGGGGCCCAACACCCAGGATCCTTGCCGATCAGCTGTTTGAGAATGCAGCAGCGCTGCCATAATTTTCTCAGTTTTGCCGAGGCCATGTCACGTCACGTTCATTGGTCACATGGTCTAGGTGCAGCTCAGACCCATAGAAGTGAATGGGGGTGAGCGGCGATACCAAGCATATCCGCTATACAATGTACGGCGCTGTGCTTGGTGAGCTAAGAAAAGGCTACTGCGAGAGCATTCTCAAACAGCTGATCAGTGGGGGTCCGGAGTGTCGGCCCCCACTGATCAAATACTGATACCCAGAGGACAGGTCATCAGTTAAAACATCTCCGAAAACCCATTTAACCCTGTACTGCAGACAGGATTCCCATGACTGCTGTTCATCATGTGTTTCTTCCTTTTACAGAGGAACCTGAAGATGATGATGGTTATTCTTCCTCTATAAGTGTGGCACAGCAAGAGAAGGAGTTACTGCATGGTTTAATCCAATATATTCTCCCCCATGTTGGTCAGTCGGTGAAAACGCTTGTCCTTGCGTACAGTTCAGCAGCTAGCAGTAAAATGGTATGCATATTTACACAGACGGGGTATGGTCAGTAGCTTAGCAGAGTCTAAAATTGTTGTTTTTGCCTTTACAGATTCGTCAGATACTTGAGTTTTGCCCTAATTTGGAACACCTGGATCTTACACAGACAGATATTTCTGACTCTGCATTTGATGGGTACGTTGATATCTATGCAAATAGTAAACCCTGTAAGTTCTTGTCACACACCGGACAGAATCTTAGGTGTCTGAGACCAGCTAACGGCTGATCTTGATGGACATGTGTCATTTTTAAATGGTACTTACTGTGTACCCTGAGTCATGAACTATCTGTAGATGGATCTCTTCTGGGCTTTTGTAAGTCACCAGCAGATCTGCAGGTTTCGGAAAGTCCTAATATATGTGCAGACGTTAGCTGTTTAGGGTTGTTGGTATGACCACTAGTGCCTTGATTGAAGAGGCTGCGGTGTTCTCCTTATCTGGACCAGCGCCATTACTAACCTAGCTGTGTGGATGAGGCTGTGATGCAATTCCCAGTTCAGTAGTGAGTTGAAGTTACAAATGTGTCAGAGAGGAATAAAGGCCAAAGGCCGCGTCACTCTAGTTAACTTTGGTCCAAGAGGTCGGACAGCTGATCAGACGTTGGTGCTGATGTCGCACTTAAAGGGATTGTGATTCTCCATATGGCCTTTGTTGGCTTCATTCATTTTTCCAAATGCAGACCGGCGATTTTTTCCTATACTTTACAAATACAGCCACCACTGCAGAATTCAAGGGTGGCCATAACCCCTGTACACGTGCAGTGTATAATGTGATGGAAAAATGAATCCAGCCAGCAGAGGAGGCAATATGGACAATCACAATACATTAGTAAGTGCCTTGTATTACCTTTCTCTATGTGATAATAATGGCTATACCTTTTTAAAGGGGTTCTCCGGGAATTATAAAAATGAAAATACTTAAATATTACTTTAGTATGAATATATTTCCAAATACCTTACATTAGTTATAATGGTTCATTTTGTCTGGGGAGCAATCATGAGGAGAAACAAAATGGCTGCCATCCTATTAGTTCACACAGAACCTGTCCTAGTCACACAGGAGGACAAGTTACTTCACAACACTGAGGTAAAGATCTGCCTCATCCTCCTCTCTGCTCTGCTTGTCAGGAATCATGATCCTAAATACAGATGATAAGATATTCAGCTGAATCTCTGTAGGAATGGAGTTCATGAGGAGACATGAAGTACAGAGAGGACGGACAGGACAGACTGCGGTAATGGAGACTGCATACAAGAGCTGCTGCTCATTGCCCCCACCTCCCCTCAGTACTTCATGTCTCCTCATAAACTCCATTCCTACAGAGATTCAGCTGAAGATCTTACCAGCTGTATTCAGGGTCATAATCCCTGAAAAGTAAGAGAGGAACTTGGCGCAGCTCTTTAACTTGTCCTCCTGTGTGATTAGGACAGGTTCTGTGTGGACTAGTAGGACGGCGGCCATTTTATTTCTCCTAATGATTGCTCCCCAGACAAAACGAGGCATTATAACTAATGTAAGGTATTTGGTAATATATTTATAATGAAGTAATATTTAAGTATTTTCACTTTCTTAATTCCCGGAGAACCCCTTTAACTTTAAGGCCAGGTGCACAGAAGTTTCGTATGGACATACACATTAGTTTTCTAGGGATATATGATGAAATACAACGCAGGATATGTCCCTAATACACTTGTGTTGACCTGGTGAAGTGTGAATATGAATATGTCTCTAATCATTTGGAATCCGTTGGGTCTGATTCAATTATTCTTCCCTCTGAATAAATTGAAGACTGTTTGGTAATGTTTGTGCTTGAACAGTTAAACTGTGTCCTTATCATTTCTCTTAGCTGCTTATTTGAGACCTTGTATATTTCTGTCAGATTAAATGAAACAACTTATGTGGAAAGTTTGTGGAAGGCTTTGTTCATTCTACCTGATAGACTGAACAAAGAAGACAGGTCTGAAGTATGTACCAGGTATTGTCTCATTTAGTAGAAGATCTCTAAATGACCAAGGACTTGGTTGTAAACGTGTGTACTAGAGAGTTAGCTTTGTCTGCACAAATTGTCTAGGGATTCTGATTTATTGCGGATCTGAGAATTGGCCACTCCAAGGTTCGTAATAATACCAGAAAACCAAGTGCACAGTGACCATTATGGATTGCATAATCTAGCTACATGCCATTAGGGGGTGAAGCTCTTTGGTTAAGGCCTCTTTCACACAAACATATTTTTTGCAGACTCCGATCCGCATTTTTCACATGAAAAATGCGGACTCATTCATTTCTATGGGTCCGCAAAAAATGCGGACAGCACACCGTGTGCTGGCCGCATCCGTATGTCCGTTCCGTAGCCCGCAAAAAAAATAGAGCATGTCCTATTCTTGTCCGTATTATGGACAAGAATAGCACTGTTCTATTAGGGGCCAGCTGTTCCGTTCCGCAAAATACGGAATGCACACGGATGCCATCCGTTGTTTTTGCGGACCGCAAAACACAACGTTCGTGTGAAAGAGGCCTAAAACAGTATAAAAGCTGGACTGTGTCAGAAAGCCATTGGAGTTCACCTAGGAGGAGACGTCTTGCCCAGGAAAATGGTTGTTCCCAATCGAGTCTCTCATAGTCTCGCTGACATGGGCTCCCCAGCTGATGTGTTTTCCTGTCAGATGATGATAACTCAATTGGTGATGTATGCACCTTCATCCTGGATGTAGTCAGGACTCTAGATAAAGTGTGGTTGTAAATATGTAGTTAGTAGTTGTGTTATCCTTTGTCTTACCCCTTATTGTTTGTGAGTGTTGTATTTGGTGTTGGTGTATTTATCTAATTTTGCTAAAAAGGACATATATTAGCCTAATTATCCTTATTCCCTTAATAAATGTCATTATTTTACTATTCTTAATGTGGTGTGGGTTGTCTCTCTTTAAAGAGTATCTGAGCCTAAAATGGTGTATTTGTTAGCAATACACCTGGCCTGAATTGGGCCACCACCAAAAAAGCATATCGTGTAGTGTATAGTTTTTGTGTCCAAGATGTCCATCAGAGTAGAACGCTGTGCGCACACGTCCTAACATCCCTCCCTGGTTTACAGCAATAACAGATGTGTCACATGTGTGATTCCAGATGATCTAGTATTGGATTGTTTTTCTATCATATAAAAAATCTTTTCACATTTTAATAATTTCATTTTCTCCGTTAGGTGGTATTTTGGCAGCTGTCAGAACCTTCATCACATTGACTTGTCAGGATGTGATAAGATCAGCGACATGACGCTGGAAAGGCTGAGTCTTGCACTTGGCGTGCTGCCCTCGTACCGGAAAAATTTACTGAAATGTTCCCGAAACAACAAAAATGCTCACTCAGCCTGGGGGAGAAAAGAAATGAAGAACAGAATGAGGGCGAACACCATGCAGAGCATCGGTGGCCAGTGTGGACTTCTTTCTGAAGACTTATGGACTCGATCTAACCCTTGTGATGGCTATCCATCGTCACCTTTCTGGATTTTCCATTCGGAGAGGCTGGGTGACATTGAAGATGCTGCCGACTGGAAGTATAGAAATACTGATGGACTTTGTGTATTGGAGATGTCCTCCAATATGAATTGTTTCACTAATGGGTGTTGCAGGAAGCCAATGCCTGGCACAAGGACTAATGGTAGCTGGCAGCAGCGGTATCAGGCCGATGCTTATTCCTATTGTGGTCACTCGTTCTGTTCTGCTGGAGCGAAACTAAGGACTATACAAGCACTCCCAGAGACCTCTGCGCTGTGCAAAAATGGCAAAAGGACTCCTCAGTCAGAGGTGAGAGACTCTTTCTCTGGGGGTGCAAAATTTGAGCCCAGTGCTGCACGTGTGCTACAGTTACTCAGCCTCTCCGGTTGCCATCAGATCACAGATCGTGGTCTCAGGTTAGTGGGCCATTACTTCCTTCCAGTGGCATTTTCCATCTGATTCCTCAAACATTTGTCATCATCATGAACATTCATGGCTGCTTTGCAGTGATCAATTAACGTGTCATTAGAAGTATATGTTAAAGTGGATGTGTATACTCTTTGTGTGACTTAAAAGGTTGGTCTAGCTCACACATTGGTGGCAAAGCCTAGCGATATGCCACCAATGTCAGATAGGTGCAGGTTCTGGGACGGCAGACAGAGCTGCCAAAGCGAATAACCTCCACTTTTTTGAGAGTGCAGATAGTAGCTGAGCGCTGGCTCGACCATTTCTGGAACTCCTGGAGCGGTGGCCGTACTTGCACGGTGCACTCTCCATTCACTTCAGTTTCAGAAACAGCTGAGCATTCCTGCTCTGGTTTTTGGGAACTGCTATAGAAGTGAATGCAGAGCATGACCCGCGTGCATGGTGTGCTCCTCTTCACTTTGGGGATCCCTCTAGGACCGGCACCTATCTGACATTGGCATATCCTAGCAATATGCCACCTTTTTGTGCGATGGGTCCTACAAGACCAAGACAAATAAAGATCAATGGGGCAGAAATACAAACGCCAGTCATAGTACAAACGGGCAGAGGCCTCTTCAGACAGTCCGTGCACCCGAAATTCAAATTGACACCAGTTATGAGCTGGCGCACATTTGAACTATCGGCACGGCCAGGCACAAATCATTGTAAGGGTCCATTCACACGTCCATATAAATGGCTCTGCAGCCCCGCAAAAAAAAAAAGAACATGTCCTATTCTTGTCCGCAGCCACGGACAAGATGAGGCATTTCTATAGTGCCGGCATACGGTTGGTGTCCATGTTTTGTGGATCTGCAAAATACGTGCGGACGTGTGAATGGACACTAAAACTGTTGGGCATTTGTAGGCCACACCCCGCCCACTAAGCCCCGCCCACTCCCCTTGTCACTTTTGAGAAGTGGTGAGCGAAATAGAGAGTCAAAAATGATGGCTCAATTACGGTGTGTGCCATCATTTGCAACTTTTTAATTTCACAGTAGCAACTTTTTATTCTAAGGAAAATACATACAATGCAACCGCACACTGCCAACCAGATAAAGCACAAATGCCATAGAGATATGAAGTATTCCAAAGCTCATGCTATGCTTGTTTAATAAATTAGAGACTCTTGGCAAATATATTTTGTACAAAATTATCTGAGCCCATTCACCACAGTCAAGGTGATCTCTGTAGGATGGGAACCTAACACTATTTCCTACCTGTTATGTGCCAGACTTGGCTTCCATATAATCAGGGGCTGTTTTGTTCCACATGCATGCTGTATCCACTCTGCCTTTTGCCATTTCTGGTGCTTCAAAGGCCTCCCCTAGTTCAGGAATGCGGATACTAGCATGCATGCCGAAACTTTTTGTTCTAGCAATTGGTTGGGGGTATCATGCCACACCAGGTGTCAGATCCCCACCGATCAGATAATGGTGACCTATCCAAACGATGGGTCATCAGTACAAAAGTCTCAGAAAATCCTTTTAACTTGTACCCACTAAGATGGCTAGGAAAGTAAAACTCCTGTGTCATATGAAGCAAGGCCTCTCTTTATCTCTGAGACGTTTGGGTGAAGTAGGACTCCTTGCATTCTGGAACAGTTTATTATGAGGAGGATAGACATTTATGACATTAGTCAGATGATTGCCCTGCTCTAAATCAAAGCTGTAAAAGCTTTTCTCATCATTGCGACAACTGCTAAATCCTCCCAAACACTGGATTGTACCTACCGCCATGTGCCGGTTACACCGCTGGGTGTAGGAGGCAGGGGTGTCACGTTATCCAGGTCATGAGTATATTCAGCCAGACACCAGTCAGACCTTACATCTATGAACCCTGACTAGACATTCATATTGATTCTATATAGACATAAATAAGCTGATATTTTCCTTTATGGTTTAGATAGTTACTGCCATGGCAGGGTTAATGTACAGCACATGTCCCATCTATGTATAGAGGGGTGCGGGGGGGTTTTTTATAGCAGAGTGACAAATGTTCAGCTCAGGAAAAAGCTGATTGCATGCAGACTGAAATTATTAAAGGGGTTGTGCAGCAGTATAATGTTGACGGCCTGTCCTCGGGATAGGTCATCAACATCAGATGGTCTGACTCCCTGCACCTCCACCGGTCAAGGGTAGCCCGTGCGAGCGCTGCTTTCTCTTCAAAATTACCTGTGAGCCGATTATTATATAAAGGCAGAGCAGTAAGGCTACGTTCACATCTCCATTAAGGAGTTCCGGCCCAAATGCTGAATAAAGCCGGACAAAAAAAAATGTTGCGTGCAGCCAAAACATGGCATTTATGCCGGAAAGCTGCTGGACCACCGCCAGACCTCATTGTAGTCAATAGGGATCCGGTGGTTCTGTGCTGGAACTCCCTGCTGAACGGAGATGTGAACAAGGCCTAATTACAACTGCTCCGTCCCACTCAAGTGAATATATTGTAATTACACTGAAAAGGAGACGGCACACAGGTAATTTACAAGAGGAAGTGGCGCTTGCACACACCATCAGGGAGTCAGAGCCCCTCCAATCTGATAGTGATGACCTATACCTATCAGTATTAAGCCACTGCACAACCCCTTGTGCTTTCGGGGGTCCCATCCAGAGCAGAGGGACTTCTCATGGTGTCAGTGTTCATGAATGCACCGCCGTGCCTGGTACTACTACAGCTCAGCCCCATTGTGGAGGTGGACGCCAGCACCATGCACGGCTACACATACGAGCCATTGGGGGAATTTCATGAGTCCATTTTCATGGGGTGAACATTGCCACCATCTAAAACCGACTAATCAAAATCACAACTTCTATGAACTTTACATCTTTAAATGCGCCCAGAGATGTTCAGCTTTCATGTCACCCAACTACTGAAGTGAGATTGTGCAAAAGATTTCAGAAGAAGTTGCACATCATAAATGTGCCCAAATCCTGGCCAAGCAGCAGATAACTACTGAAGGGTCTACGAGGTTCACTAACTTTGTTTTGGCTGGGACACAGATAACCTCTGATGGCCTATTTTAAGGAAGTGTTGTAGCCCGGCCTGTCCCCTGACTTCATGTAACTTTACACGGTTCTGTTGGTTACTAAGTCGTTCCCGAGGGAGATGAGGCGCCTATTACACCTCAGTCTGTGCTTAGACCCAGGTATTGGGAATTTACTGGTCTGCAAAAATTGATGGTTTGGTCTACAATTCATCTACTTTCAAAACTAGCTAAGCATGTAAGTCCAATAGCAGTGGATGGGTCTGTGTTTCTATTCTTGAAATAGAAGTGGGTCCTGTGGATATATCTAAATGTTCTGAATGGACAGCCCCTTTAAATGGGAGCTGCAATACAAATGGCTAGATGTGAATGATTGGAGACCCATATCTGGTAAGATAAAGGACATCTGTGTTGACCATTGACATGAGAATTTTGTCGGCCCCTCACACTAATGAACGCATTTCTGTGAGTACTGGCAGAGATCAGCGGCGCCAGAGGTGTCTGGTATATGCTTGTCTCTGCTGCCAGTATAAAAAAAATCACAAGCATGTTAATTAAAGTCTGTTTTACGAGGAGAAGATTTCTAAATGTCCACGTCTTATTAATGATCTGATTATGAAACTGTGCTAATTGTGTGTTTGGTGTAATTACAGGGCATTGACCTTGGGCGGAGGGTTACCTTACCTAGAACACCTAAATCTCTCTGGATGTCTCAATGTGACTGGATCTGGCCTCCAGGATCTGGTGTCAGCGTGCCCCTCTCTTAATGATGAGCACTTCTACTACTGTGACAACATCAATGGTAACGTGGCTTGTGTGGGTGCCCCCTGTATATAGGTAGTCCATCACCTGCACCTCTAGTGGAGCTCATAGTATGTAAGCGCTAAATAGGGTTTATATGACTGGGCTGTCGTCAGCTACAGGAGCGTAGATAGCGTGCTCCAGTACATTTCATGGTGCAGATATGTAGTAGATCCCCTACCTAATGTACTGTTACATGGGCTATGTGGTCAGGTCTCCACTATGAGGACAGGCCGCTTTGAATTATTGAAATAATTACACCCTAATGGGGAAGTCTCAGCTTTTCCTTTGTGAATCAGGTTAACAGCTGTAAATACATAGGTGTGGCCGCCTGAAAGTGTCCGGGAATCTCTCCTATATAATATAGCTAGGGTTGAGCGAAGGGAGCTTTGGACGCTTCTTTCAAAACTTCAGATTAATACTGTACAGAGATCCATCTCCATACAGTATTAGAATGTATGGGCTACGATGAGCCGAAGTTAGTTATTCACGAAGTTGTGCGTTACTTCGGTGAATAATTTTGGTAGTGGATTTTTAAAGTGGAAAAACACTTTAAAACTTGAAACCGAACTCTGCTTCGGTTCCGACTAGTACCTCAGGTTCAAGTTTTAAAGTGGTTTTCCACTTAAAAAATCCACTACCAAAATTATTCACCGAAGTAACGCACAACTTCGTGAATAACTAACTTCGGCTCATCTGAGCCCATACATTCTAAGGGCTCACGCACGTATTTTCTTTCTGCGTCTGTTTTTGCGGACCATATGCGGAACCATTCACTTCAATGGGTCCGTAAAAAAAACGGAAGTTACTCCGTGTGCATTCCGTTTCCGTATTTCCGTTCTGCAAAAAAGTAGAACATGTCCTATTATTGTCTGCATTACAGACAAGTATAGGACTGTTCTATTAGGGGCCAGCTGTTCCGTTCCGCAAAATACGGAATGCATATGGACGTCATCCGTATTTTTTTGCAGACCGCAAAATACATATGTTCGTGTGCATGAGCCTTAATACTGTATGGAGACGAATCTCCGTATAGTATTATTTAAAGGGTTTCTGTCACCAGTTTTTTCGGTATGAATCAGGCTGACATTAGAGATGTGCTAATGTCACCTGATTCCAAATATATATCTGTTTTATTTACTGGTGCCCCCATTTTTATATAAAATGTACTTTTATTTTATGCAAATAAGGCTCCTAGGTGCAAGGGGCGTTACCTCTGCCCCTAGAAGCTCTGTTGATTGACAGGACCAGGCAGAGAAGAACCACTCCATTCACCATAGCTTTCAAAGACCTTCAATGATGTCATGACCATGTGATCAGTCACATGGTTTAGGAGGAGACAGGCTATTTGTTTGATCCTAACCATGTGACTGATCACATGGTCATGACATCATTGAAGGTCCTTGAAAGCTGTGGTGAATGTAGTGTTTCTTCTCTGCCTGGTCCTGTCAATCAACAGAGCCTCTAGGAGCAGAGGTAACGCCCCTTGCACCTAGAAGCCTTATTAGCATAAAATAAAAGTTCATTTTATATAAAAATGGGGGCACCAGTATATAAAACACATATATATTTGGAATCAGGTGACATTAGCACATCTCTAATGTCAGCCTGATTCATACCGAAAAAACTGGTGACAGAAACCCTTTAAAGTTTTGAACAAAGCGACTTTGGATGAAGCATTCGAAGCTCGAAAATCTAGCCCTGTCTATGTATGTGAAGCCCTTACTGTTAAAGGGGTTCTCCAGGAATTAAGAAAATGAAAATACATAAATATTACTTCATTATAAATGTATTCCCAAATACCTTTCATTAGTTATAATGGCTCGTTTCCCCTGGGGAGCAATCATTAGGAGAAATAAAATGGCCGCCGTCCTATTCGTACACACAGAACCTGTCCTAATCATACAGCAGGACAAGTTACTTCACAACACTGAGGTAAAGAGCTGCCTCATCTTCCTCTCTGCTCTGCTTGTCAGAGATTATGATCCTGAATACAGATGGTAAGATCTTTAGCTGAATCTCTGAAGGAATGGAGTTCATGAGGAGACATGAAGTACAGAGAGGAGATGGCTGTGTCCTGCTGTGTGATTAGGACAGGTTCTGTGTGTATTAATAGGACGGCAGCCATTTTATTTCTCCTAATGATTGCTCCCCAGGGGAAAAGAGCTATTCTAACTAATGAGAGGTATTTGTGAATGTATTTATAATAAAGTAATGTTTACGTAATTTCATTTTCTTCATTCTCGGAGAACCCCTTTAATGATGACTTCCCTCTCCTTGTGTAATCCTATTGATGGTCTCTGTTGTTCACCACCGTTGTGTTCTCATGCAGGTCCTCATGCTGACACGGCCAGCGGATGCCAGAATCTGCAGTGCGGTTTTCGGGCCTGCTGCCGATCTGGTGAATGATCAGTTCTTTTCTGACTTCTCCCATTCATCTGAGCAGCCATTCTTTCATGCACTTTACCTTTCTATCACACGCTGTGTGTAAAAAAAACAAACCTGTTTTGAGATCCTTATGGAGTTTTTCCTTGAGAAATTGAGCAGCGTACATCATAGTCTTGAGCAAGCTGTCCTGTGTAGTCAGTTTTCGCTTAATAAAACTTCATTGTCTGAAATCCTTTGTGGCTGGAGTTATTTACACTGGGGTTGAATTAATGGGTACTGTGGATATAGAAAGTCTACACACCCCTGATACAATGCCAGGTTTTTGTCGTGTAAAAAAAAATCAGGCCAATTTAATTAAGGCTTCGTTCACATTTCCGTTTTCCTGCTCTGTTTAGGAAAGGCTGAACGGTGATGTGAACAAAGCCTAATCTGTACAATTCCATTGAAAGACCAACTGAAATCCTTCAGAGGGGGAAAATAAAAATAACAAAAGGCTAAAATAATGCTGTTGCATAAGTGTGAACACCCTCTTATAATTAGGGATGTGGTTGTGTTCACATCACCAAGAGAACACCATACCCACTGTGAAGCTTGGTGGAGGCAGCATTATGCTCTGGGGCTATTTTCTCTGCAGCTGGAACGGGGGCTTTAGTCAAGGTGGAGGGAATTATGAACAGTTCCTAATATAAGTCAAGTTTGATACAAAATCTTCAGGTTTTGCCAAAAAGCTGAGGGTGAAGAGGAACTTAACCTTTCAGCACGACAAAGACCCAAAGCATACCTCCACATCAACAAAAGAGCTGCTTCACCAGAAGAAGATTGTGTTTTGGAATGGCCCAGACCTGAGGGGCCAACCCAACATCTGTGGGTAGACTTAAAGAGGACCTTTCACCTCTCCTGACATGCCTGTTTTAATCACTTCATGCATTCCCCATGTAGTAACAATTCTGAAGCCTCTATTCTTATGTCTGTATGTTGTGCCATTCCTTTCAAGTTATAAATGAATTGGTAGCAGTCTGCAGTAAGGGTACAGAGGGGAGGTGACCAGTTGGGGTGTGTATCTGCACAGTCTCACAATGGCAGTGCTGATTGGATAGTGTGTGTCTGTGCAGGGACACCCCCCTCAACTGATTACCTCCCCTTTGTACCCTTACTGCAGACTGCTAGCAATTTATTCATGACGATTAGTAGGAATAATAGAGGAATGGCACAACATAGAGCCATAAGAATAGATGCTCCAGAATTGTTATTACATGGGGAATGCGTGGAGCTATTAAAACAGACATGTCAGGAGCGGTGAAAGGTCCTCTTTAAAGGGTTTCTGTCACCAGAAAATAGCCCATATAAGTGACTGTAATTTTCCATGTGCCCATGACAGGTGACACCATATATGTAACTAAAAATCCCCCTACTGCAGCCGTTATCTCAAAAAAGTGATTTTTATAATATGTAAATGAGCGTTCGCTAGGTGCCTCTAACCACCTCTAACCACGCCTTCCTTCTTCAGATTGCCAGGTCCAGGCAGCTTCTTCTCTCTGCCGCCGGCCCCGTCCATAGCTGAAATCCCGCGCCTGCGCCGGGCGCTTTACATTCAGCGCAGGCGCAGTGACTGCCGATGCCTATCGAGCACTGGCAAACCGAATGTAAAGCGCACGGCGCAGGCGCGGGATTTCAGCTACGGACTGGACCGGGAGCAGAGAGAAGAAGCTGCCTGGCCCTGTCAATCTGAAGAAGGAAGGCGTGGTTAGAGGTGGGCTAAAGACGATACTAGGTTACCGCCCCCTGCACCTAGCGAACGCTCATTTACATATTATAAAAATCACTTTTTTGAGATAACGGCTGCAGTAGGGGGATTTTTAGTTACATATATGGTGGCACATGGGAAATTACAGCCACTTATATGGGCTATTTTCTGGTGACAGAAACCTTTTTAAGAGCGCTGTGCACTGATTTGCAGCTCGTTTCCAAAGATTGCGAAGTCAAGATGTGACATGCTGATAGACTTCGACCTAAAAAGACTGAATGCTGTCCTAAATTCAAAGGGTACTTCAACAAAGTAGTAGTTTAAGGGTGTGCATACCTATGCAACCACATAATTTTAGTTCTTTATTTTTCCACCCTAAAAGATTTCAGTTTGTTTTTCTATTGAACTGTACAGATTATAAGTGACGTTAAAGATGGGAAAAGGTGTGAAATGATTCTTCTTGGGCTGATTTTTTATTTTTTTTTTAAGACAAAAACTTTTAACAGGGTTTTTTTTTTTTTCAAACTCTTTAATGTGGGCTTATCATTATAAACAGAACATGATCAGGGAATTCCAATGTTGGGGTGTCAAACCCTCCCTGCTTCTCCCATCTCAGAAACGTGGACTTACTGTAGCTGTTCAGAGTTAATAGTAAGTAATCTTATCATTAGGGATAAGCAAAGAGAGTTTTGTCGGTTTAATGCTTTACGGAGATCTGTCTCTGTACAGCATTAAAATGTATGACCGCCCACGAGGCAAAGTCAGTTGTTTCCGAAGTCTTGCAAGACTTTGGTGAATAACTTTGGTATTTGATTTTTAAACTGGAAAACCATTATGAAACTTACCATACGGAACTGAAGCAGAGTTGGCATCCAGATTTTAAAATGGTTTTCCAGTTTAAAAATCAGATACCGAAGTTATTTACCGAAGTCTCACGAGACTTACAGCATTAAACTAAAGTCTTGAGCAAAGCAACTTCGGATCTAGGATCCTAAGCTTGCATCGCTCATCCCTACTTACTTATCCGCATATTAACCCCATGTTGTCCATGTGGATAAGTACTTGATTGGATCACTTACTATTAGAGATGAGCGAGCGCAGGGGAGCCGAGAGGTAAAGTGCTCGTTTCGAGCACGTTCGCTCATCTCTAGTTACTATTAATGTGAGGCACAAAGATGTATGTAGGAAATATCCTAAATACTATACAGACAGCGTACTCTCCTTCATGAAAGCTGTATTCCCTAATGGCAGTGGCTTCTTTCACCAGGATAATTCCTCACTGAGTGGAATCACTTGAGGAACATAAGTAGGAGCTAGTGTTTTGCCCTTCCAAGTTCTCCCTATCTCAATCAGATCATTTGTCCGATGTCCTGGAAAAACAAGTCCAATCCATAGAGGCCCACCTTTCAACATACAGAACTTAAAGGGGTTTTCCCATGACTAATATTAAAAATCAGATATCATACAGTACATGACAATCTCTTTAATAACAAAGCTAGAACCAGCCCTGTACCTCACATTGATCCAGAGATCTCCCCATTCATTGCTCTGCTATATTTATATCAAGCTGACAGCTCAGGGGAGTGTCTTTTCTGCTGCATTTAAGGGGGTGTGTCTCAGCTCTCCCTATCACAGCTCAGGAGGCGTGTCTCAGCTCTCCCTGTCACAGCTCAGGAAGGAGTTGAAGGATGAAACTGAGCATGTGCGGCCTTCTCAGTTAGCAGGACAAAGAAATAAGAAAACTGCAGGTGGAGCTATACAGATACATTGTATTGAATAACTCAGTGGCTATGCTAAATTTTTAATTGCCTGCAATTACAAAAGAATTCTAGAATTCTGATCCAAGTACTGGTTTGAAAACTAGAATATTTTCATGGGACAACCCCATTAAGGGAATGCTTCTTATATCTTGGTGCCAGATACTACAGGACGCCTTCAGAGATGTTGTGAAGTCCATGCCTTGGCAGGTTAAAAGGGTTTTCTGAGATTTTAATACTTATGACCTATCCTCTGTTATCTGATCGGTGGAGGTCCAACACCCAGAACCCTCGACGATCAGCTATTTGAGAAGGTAACAGCACTTCTGTGAGCACCCCTACCTTCTCACAGCTCACCAAGCACAGTGCCGTACATTTGATAGCAGCTATACTTTGTATCATGCTCAGCCCCATTCTCTTCCATGGGGCTGGTCTGCTCCAAGGCCATGTGACCAAGTAACATGTCACTGTGAGAAGGATGCGCTGCTGATGCCTTCTTAAACAGCTGATCAGCGGTGGGCCCACACGTCAGACCTCCACCAATCGGATAAAGCCATTTTGGTAGCACATAGGACACCTATACAATATTAGGTACTTTTAAGGTTTTGGCTTATCTGTGTATATAACATTCATTCACCTGCTATGCCGTATCCTCCTTTTTAAAGATATCTGACATTCTTGCCAACTTTGACTTGGGTTGTGTTAATTGCAGTTAATTAAGTGATGACATGCAGGTAGCTGATATTTAGGTAAAGAAGCCAATCGTACACACACCCAACATCTCCGTAATTACCCGTCCATCTGCTCTGAATCATAGACTGCACGGATTCCAGCCAAACTCTGCAATGTGACTGATGGTGGAACCTGTCTGGCGAGGACTTTAGTGTGCTCCCCAAAGGATTGTTACTTTAACTTTTAGCATTAACATATGATAATGGCTGTTGTTAAAGCATACCCGTCATTGTCAGAATAATCTATTATGTAAGTGTACAAAATGAATAACACTATATCTGGCATTTTTTTGCAGCTTCCCCTCTGCTATTTCTAATTTTCAGTTCTCCCTGAGCTGGTGGAGACCAGTTCTAATTTCTGATGTCTTCCACAAAACACTCATGCAAAAAACAAGAGATTCTGGTCCCCTAAGACTGGATTCACGCACGCATAATACGAATGTATGTTCCGTCCATTTGTAAAGGGCTCAACTGCAGTTTAAATGACCTGAACTCATCATCTCAGAAATGTATGGTGCTAAGAGGTCAATTAAAGGGGTTGTCCGACCTTGGAGCCAACAATTCCTGGGGTCCAAACCTGTACTCCTCAAAAAGTAGAATAAGGATGTCATTTTTAGTGCACAGTGAACACCGTAATATCAAAACCCAAAAAACCTTGTTGGTTTGGTGTGTGGATAAGTAAGTAGGGATGAGCAACGCAACCTTGAGGTTTTTTTTCAAATTTAACCCCACAAATATTTTTTCCCCGTTTTCCAATAACATGTGGTAAATTAAATGGTACCATTAAAAAAATACAACTTAGGGCTCGTTCACATCAGCGTTATGCTTTCCGTTTGTGTTTTCCGTTATAACATGGTTATAACGGAAAATAACGGAAACCATAAGACGGAAGTCAAAACGGAAGCCTTTAGAGGCATTCCGTTTTAATCCGTCATAATAGAAGCCTATGAGAATCATAACGGATCCATTTGGTTCCCGTTATGCAAAACGGAAAACAAAGTCCTGTCGACAGGACTTTGTTTTCCGTTCAGCATAACGGAACTCAGACGGATCCGTTATGATTCTCATAGGCTTCTATTATGACGGATCAAAACGGAAGCCTCTAAAGGCTTCCGTTTTGACTTCCGTCTTATGGTTTCCGTTATTTTCCGTTATAACCATGTTATAACGGAAAACACAAACGGAAAGCATAACGCTGATGTGAACGAGCCCTTATCCTGCAAAAAATAAGAGCCCTCATATAGCTATATGAACAAAGAATTAAAGACGTTATGGCTATTCAAACTTGGGGGAAAAAAATTAAAATGGTACTTAAAAAGGACCTTTCACCGCTCCTGCCATGTCTGTTTTAATAGCCTCATGCATTCCCCATGTAATAACAGTTCTGGAGCATCTATTCTTATGGCTCTATGTTGTGCCATTCCTTTATTATTTCTACTAGAAGCTATGAATGAATTTTTAGCAGTCTGCAGTAAGGGTACAGAGGGGAGGTAACCAGTTGGGGGTGTGTACCTGCACAGACTCACTCTATCCAATCAGCGCTGCCGTTGTCAGACTGTGCAGGTACACACCCCTGTGAGGCTGGCAAAGTGGTGGCCGGTGGTGCTGGTCCAGCCACCACAAAGCCTTGCTATTCACCCCTGAAAATAGTCAGATCTTTTTGGAATCCCCATTGAAATAAATGGGAGCGCACCCCACTTTCGCAGCAACCGCTCCCATTCATTTCGAAGGGGTTCAGCTATTTTTTGCAGCCCCATAGAAATTAATGAAGAGCAGCCACACCTGCGTGGTGCGCCATCCGGGACTTTGCCAGCTCCGTTCACAATATAGGTGCGGGTCCCAGGGGTGTGACCTACACCTATCATACAATGGGGGCATATCCTAGTGATATGCTCCCATTGTCTGAGATGACATAACCCCCTAGCCACATTCTTATCAGTAAGATAAGAATTGAGCTAGAATAAGGCTACTTTCACACTTGAGTTTACTACGGACCCGGCGGGTGAAGGGGCCCGCCGGATTCGTAGTGATAATAAAACCATGTGGATCCGTAATGAACGGATCCGGTTGTACAGATGTAGCAGCGCTTCTCCTCTTTCACTCGCAGTAAAAGTACGCTAATTAGGTGAATTCATACGCATTAGTGTACAATGCATAGCATTAGCATATAAATTCACACGCTACATCTGTATTATCTTTAAACATCGCTGGAACGGATCCGTCACGATCTCCATTGAAAGTCAATGGAGGACGGATCCGTTTACTGAGTGTGTCCCACTGAACGGATCCGTCCCCATTGACTTGCATTGGGGGTCATGACGGATCCGTCTTGGTGCGGATGCCCAGGACGGAGAGCAAACCGCAGCATGTTGCGGTTTGTTCTCTGTTCTGGAGACGGAACGGAATGCTTTTAGGAGCATTCCGTTGTCTTCAGTTCAGTTTTGTCCCCAATGACAATGAATGGGGGCAAAACGGAAACCTTTTTTTCCGGTATTGAGCCCCTATGACGGAACTCAATACCGGAAAAAGAAACGCTAGTGTGAAAGTAGCCTAAGTGTTTTATAAGGACAGAGAATATCGGAAATAAGGAGTCCATCAGCTGAGCTGCCCGAGGGAACAGAGTGAAATTCGTATCCTGCTACTAGAGAAACTTAAGGCTGCAAAAGACATTGGTTCAAAATCTTTTAATAAAGACCAATTGAAAAAGTGGATTTTTAGCTCACAATGAGCACACTGCAATAATAAAAACCTTGCCCCCAAAGGTGTACATAGCCTTTAAAGGGGTTGTCTCACTTTAGCAAGTGGCATTTATCATGTACAGTAAGTTAATACAAGGCACTTACTAATGTATTGTTATTATCCATATTGCTTTCTTTGCTGGCTGGATTCATTTTTTCAGTCACATTATACGCTGCTCGTTTCCATGGTTACGACCACCCTTCAATCCATCAGTGATGGTCGTGCTATTCACACTATGAGAAAAGCGCCGGCCTCTCTGGTGGCTGGGACAGTGGAAGAGTGCATAGGCTATGGATTTTTCTTAGTGTGAAAGCACGGCCACCACTAATGATTTGCAGGGTGGTCGTAATCATGGAAACGAGCAGTATATAATGTGATGGAAAAATGAATATACACAGCAAACAAGACAATATGGACAATCACAATACATTAGGAAGTGGTTTGTATTAACTTTCTCTACATAATAAATGCCATTCGCTGAAATTAGACCACCCCTTTAAGGCTCTGTTCAGATCTGCTTCAGAGATTCCACTCTGAGTCTTTCTTGTGGATTCCCTCACATTTGACAGGAAAAATAGCACAGCTCAGCGGAACCTTATGTTCCCTGTCATAAGCCAACTAGGTCTGTTGGGCACTGGTAATATCCGTCATATGATATGTCCAGCAATGTGTTGTGATTTCCTTTATAACCAGAAACCACACAGCAAGTATGTTGTTGTACATTTTTAGACTGTATGTGTTGGAACTAAAGGGGAAATGGGCGTGCAACAAATAGTTGTGGTTTGCGGTAGAACGGCACAAGAAAGATAACCTTTCACTTAGCACAGGAACAGAACTTAGGATGGGTTGGGAAAATAAGATTTAATTTTTTCCTTCAATAATGTACAACAGATCAGTATTACTGTACAGAATGGTTGTGAGTGACCTGTACAGAAATACAACTACTGTTGATAAGACTACAACCCCCAATGTGCAGCTGTATCTCTTGTGCTTATTAGGCTATAGTCGGCCCGAATCTGCCATTTTCGGTGGGACCTGTTTACAGTCTACTGTGTAGGGGGAGAGGAGCTCCCCAAACAGATGTTCTTTCGAGAGTTTATTTTAAACTGAAAGATGTGATCTGACTGGTTGCTATAGGCGACACTAATGCAGTTTTAGGAAAGTGACCCATTATGATATTTGCCGCAAATCCGAATTCCCTCGTGTTTCATGGTAGCAAATCGATTTTCCCTGAAACGATTTAAAAAGCAAAAAAAAAAAAATTACTTCATCCATTTGCTCACGACGGACCAGGCACCTCCATCTTGATTGGAGATCTTGCACGAAATTCCATGCGGTGACGTATGACATCAAAACGCCAGCCGACGTGATGATGTCATCACTAGTAGTTGCAAGATTTTGCGCCCGATCTTCAAATCTTTTTTTTTTACACTGTAATTTTGATCAGCTATGAACTCGGCATCTGAGGGGTACAATGATGAGGTGGAATTGCCACTCCCTGTCATTTAGGGTGGGCAGTCGTCCGGTTTTAGGCCAGACATTCCCTTTTTTCAGACTCCTGGTCCTCCGTTCGGTGCAAGGCCAGGACGGACGACCAGAAGTCTTCCTTTTTTGTGTTACACGGTTGACGGGCAATCAGGATGGCTTTAAGTATCCAAATGGTCACTGGCACTGCCTGCCATCCACTATTCCACACTGGTCCAGTGCTTGAAGAGCCGCACTCTCTTCTGCCAGCAGAATCAGCACTTAGCCCACTAGGCACAAGACTACCTAGTTGGAGTTGGCAGGAAGCCAACCAGCATGATGTTTGCTGCTTGATGCACTCTAGCAAGTGAATAGCTGTGTCGCTTACTCTCGCCCAGGCAGATTGAGCTCGAACACTGCACTGTAATATTTTACACATCTGATAGGAGGGAGTGGAAGCAATGCTCTGCCCTGCTTCTGTTGGAGAGGGGAGGATGCTCATTGTGGAGGATGTGAAGGAGGGCAGATAAGTTAGCTGGTGTGGAACCCAGACCGACACAAATGTCTGGTGCTGTTTTCACTACTACGGCCACCCACATTCTGACCTCTTGGATGACGAGGCATGGAATTTCGTTTTTCCAATTCTTCCGTTTTACCACACGTTTTATTATGAGGCCTATGACAGAAGCACAATTAAACATCCCTCCCCTTCTACAAACGCACTACACACTGTATTGACAAATTACAATGCGTATATTACTGCAATGCAATGCATTGAATAAAACTGGTGTATTAATGCAATAAAATGTGTTAACTAAAAGTGCATGGTATATTGAGACAATACAATGCATTGATTGAAACGGAATTATTAATACTGTACAATGCAGTAACTAAAACTGCACAGTATATTGACACAATATAATGCCTTGATTAAAACTGGAAAAATAATATAGTCACAGAACCACCACCATATTACGTAACCTTTAATTAAATGCTAAGGTTACCCATAGGAAGAGAAAAACTTTCTGTGATATGTTTCCCTATACTGTAATGCCCTGCCTAAAAATGGAATGGCCACCCTCATAGGGGCAATTCAGTGTCATGAACCTCCTATAGCTAACACAGAAAAAGCTATCACCAAGCACCATGTATTATCAAGTCATATGTCAGTATTATAGATGTTGAAATGTCAGTGATCAGATGATAAATGTACTATATGCCATACTTCATCTCAAAGCGTTTCTCTGTGTTGTTACTTCACATTTTATCAGGGGATATATATAAAGACCCTCTCTGTCAAAGTAAAATGGGGGAATATTTTCCTGTTGCTGAAAGGGGACCAAATTGCTTTATTACCAGGAAACACTGTGTAAGCAGCTTTCTGCAGCTTTTTGGCATTGTACTTACAGGACAATTGCCTATTACTACCCAGCACCACATCTCTCGGGCCCCTGAGCCCCTCTCCATTGTTGTCCACCCTTGGTGCGGCTCATCCAGTACTCTGAAGAAGGCCTTTTGGCCAAAAACGTTCAGTCACTGCCTGGATACTCACTAAATAAATTAATACAGCACTTTAAAGCAATCCAGTGGAATACAGGAACATTTTTTATTATATTACCGTTTGGCCTAGGAACCATCTCATGCTATTCATGCTAAAGTTGGAGTGCCATCTAATTTATCACAGGATCAATCAGAATTGCGGCATTTAAATGGGGACAATGCTGCTGCCAGTGGGGGAGTGGTTGTCAGGGGACAATAATGCTGGGTATTTTGGTGGTGTTTATTTGGTTTTGTTGGGGAGATATTTTGTGCTGCAATGTTGTTTATATGGTGAAGCATTGCAGCAGGCCGTTAAGTCCCAATGTTTAGGAATGCCGAGTGGTATGTTGTGGCCCTAATAGTTTGTGTCATGGTGCTCCTACCTGGACACTGTCACTCCCAGGGGTTAGGCTCCATAGCAACAAAAGAGTTGTAGGTGGTGGAAATAAGTAGCAGGAGTCCAGATTTGGTGAAGTTTAAAGGGTTATCCAACCCCAAAAATGCTCCCCCCACAAATGCCCTGGCCCCTCACACAGATTTTACTAACCCCACTTCCTGGCACCCATTTCTGATGCCGACATAGCCACTTCGGCATCTCCCGGTCGCATGGATCAAAACATTTGGAGACGGGGGATGCCAATAGGCAGGCCGCGACAGGAATGAGCCTCCCTAGAATCACGAGTGACACTAGGGAAGTTCATTCTGTCACGACCTGCTTTTGGCTGCAAACCCCCCACCTCCGTCGCCAGATGTTTTGATCCACACGACGGGGAGATGGAAGCAGCCGACCGTGCTCGGCATCAGAAGCGACACGGGTTCCGGGGAATGGGGTAAGTACAACCTGTGTGAGGGGCCTGGGTATTTGGGGTTGGATAAACCCTTTAATCGTTTTACTTGAATAAACTTGTGTCATCCAAACAATGGCTAAGAGTAAACTGGCAGGTAAATTTGAATATTTGTTTTCTCTCAGTCTGCTGTGCTAATATCTGGCTTCAGTCTGGTTACTTGGACTTTCTAGAGTCTTTGGTATTGTTGAGTGGTGTGCCTTTTGCTGTTGACCCCTTTGTAATACTCAGTTTATGAACTGCACAGGTGTCATGTTGCTTTGGAGTTGCTTCCCCTAGAGACTCTTGCTGCAGGAGGGTGAAACACCCCCTCTCTGCTCCATGATGTCTGGTCTCCTTCCAACTCTCAACTAAAGCTTCCTGCCACTCCTCCCTTGGTGGGAAACAGGACTAGCCCACTTCTGCCCAAAGGGGGGGGGGGAATAAGAATGTTAAGTTCCATTCTGACTAAAGATCTCTGCCAGATACACTGCCACCTTCTGGACAACCAGGCACATTACATGTAGATAACGGTTTTTGCATATCACACAATGACACTTTGCTGGTGGTAGTACAGTTGGTGGTGCAAACGAATACAATAGTGACAAACAGGCTAGCAATAGGACTTTGTAGGGTTTGTGTACCGGGGCAGTTTTTTAATCCCAGTCCAGCCCTGATAGAACTCTATATACAGTCATGGCCAAAAGTTTTGAGAATGATACAAATATTTATTTTTACAAAGTCTACTGCTTCAGTTTTTATAATGGCAATTTGCATATACTCCAGAATGTTATAAAGAGTGATCAGCTTAACAGCAATTACTTGCAAAGTCAATATTTGCCTAGAAAATGAACTTTATCCCCCAAAACACATTTCAACATCATTGCAGCCCTGCCTTAAAAAGGACCAGCTAACATTGTTTCAGTGATTGCTCCATTAACACAGGTGTGGGTGTTGATGAGGACAGGGTTGGAGATCAATCTGTCATGATTAAGTAAGAATGACACCACTGGACACTTTTAAAAGGAGACTGGTGCTTGGCATCATTGTTTCTCTTCTGTTAACCATGGTTATCTCTAAAGAAACACGTGCAGTCATCATTGCACTGCACAAAAATGACCTAACAGGGAAGAGTATCGCAGCTAGAAAGATTGCACCTCAGTCAACAATCTTTCGCATCATCAATAACTTCAATGAGAGAGGTTCCATTGTTGCCCAAAAAGGCTCCAGGGGCGCCCAAGAAAGACCAGCAAGCGCCAGGACCGTCTCTTAAAAGTGTTTCAGCTGCGGGATCGGGCTACCAGCAGTGCAGAGCTTGCTTAGGAATGGCAGCAGGCAGGTGTGAGTGCATCTGCACGCACTGTGAGGCGGAGACTCTTGGAGCAAGGCCTGGTCTCAAGGAGGGCAGCAAAGAAGCCACTTCTCTCCAGAAAAAAAAACATCAGGGACAGACTGATATTCTGCAAAAGGTACAGGGAGTGGACTGCTGAGGACTGGGGTAAAGTCATTTTCTCTGATGAATCCCCTTTTCGATTGTTTGGGACATCTGGAAAACAGCTTATTCGGAGAAGAGGAGGTGAGCGCTACCACCAGTCTTGTCTCATGCCAACTGTAAAGCATCCTGAAACCATTCATGTGTGGGGTTGCTTCTCAGCCAAGGGAATCGGCTCTCTCACAGTCTTGCCTAAAAAATGGTACCACAGAGAGCAACTTCTCCCAACCGTCCAAGAGCAGTTTGGCGATCAACAATGCCTTTTCCAGCATGATGGAGCACCTTGCCATAAAGCAAAGGTGATAACTAAATGGCTCGGGGAACAAAACATAGAGATTTTGGGTCCATGGCCTGGAAACTCCCCAGATCTTAATCCCATTGAGAACTTGTGGTCAATCATCAAGAGACGGTTGGACAAACAAAAACCTACAAATTCTGACAAAATGCAAGCATTGATTGTGCAAGAATGGACTGCTATCAGTCAGGATTTGGTCCAGAAGTTGATTGAGAGCATGCCAGGGAGAATTGCAGAGGTCCTGAAGAAGAAGGGTCAACACTGCAAATATTGACTTGCTGCATTAACTCATTCTAACTGTCAATATAAGCTTTTGTTACTCATAATATGATTGCAATTATATTTCTTGTATGTGATAAAAACATCTGACAAACACACATAAAAACCAGAGGGCAGCAGATCATGTGAAAATAGAAGATTTGTGTCATTCTCAAAACTTTTGGCCATGACTGTACACACTGCAGCAAGCACAATACACATAGAGCAAGGGAGGGGCCAGGGGCTGGCAAAGGAGGGGGCTGGGAATGAATAGTGAGAGGGGCTATGGATGGGAGCCTAATTTAGATTCTTGCTATGGGGCCCAATAAGTTCGATGTACGGCCATGCATTGTTGTTACCAATAGTAGCCACATGATGGTGCCAGTCATTCAGAAGTGTTTATAAAAACTCATCCTGGTCCATGTCTGATATAGCCATGTCACGTATAGGCTGTTAGGAATGGAAAATGAAGTGCTGCAGACAAGATTTTTTTTTATATTTTTTATTTTTGTTTTTTTTGTTGTTTTTTTTGGGGGGGGGAGAGAAGGGAAGAAAAGGGGAAAGGGAAAAGTTTTGTTTTTTTTTTCAGGAAATTTTATTTTTTTTCATAATTTTTATGGTGGGGGATAAGGGAAAGAAGAGGAAGGAAGAAATGGGGGAAGGAAAGTTTTTTTGTTTTTGGTTTTTTTTTTTGGTGGGGGGGGGGGGGGGCGGGTTAGAAATGTTTTATTTTTTTTCTGACAGGTGGCAGTACAGGATGGTGCTTGACTCTTCGCCTTTACACTGGCTCTTTTTCCAGAGGCTCTCTAGATTTAATTTTCCTCCTCCAGAATATGCAGATGCTGAAAAAAAGATAATCCATCAGTTATTTAATATCGGCTATTTATATGTGAGCTCTGAATAAAATGTGGGCATATATACTCCGATGCTTTCTTGTTACATTATAACATGTCTGGTCTTGTAATACGCGCCAATTTTAACATGAAGCGTTCAGCATTGTGATAAATCTGGCTCATCTTGTGACTGCCTAGTCTAAGTTTACGCTGTGTAAATATTAACCAGCAATAATACGTGAGCTCTATAGAGTATCCTATAAATGCTACCTACCATATGCCAGTGATCAACATGATGGTGACGGAGCCGGCCACAGATATTGCTATGAAGGAGACATTGTTGTTACGGAGCTCCTCTAGAAGTGGCGGCTCAGGCGCTGTGATGTCAAGCACATCAGGAAGGGTAGGGCGAGGATGGTATTTATCTGTCGCCGGGTCTGATCCACTGATCACTAAATGAGGAAAACAATGACATTAATAGTTTAATCCATGAAGAGAATGATAATGACATTGTAGGGTATGTTATGTATGAAATAACATTAAATATAACAGAATCGTCTGTACCATGGCGGCTCAGAAGCACTGTCAATAAGGAGTACGGAATCGGCTCAGATCTTTACATTATAGGATTTTCCTTACAAATACTAATATAAAACAACCCCAGATTATAGGTGACAATTCAGATTTTTGGATCCAGATCC